>JAASGM010000602.1:0-15938 GCA_023334215.1 Globisporangium cystogenes | reverse complement strand
TGCGAGCAAACTCGGAGTGGGCGTCGGCGCGGCGAAGAGCGGTGAAGCGCCCGTGCTGCTGCTACCCGCAGCTGGTGCGTGCAGGCGGCAGCGCGCGCCGGCGCGTCGGAGCATGTGCATCGTCGCTCAGCTGGCTGTGAGGCCGAAAGAGACGCGCGTTAGGCTCTCGGCTGACGGTGGTGCGGCTGGTAGTGTACGCACCTAGCGCCTCGGCGTCGCCGATGGTTGAGACGGGGTGCTGCGGTGGTCGATACGCGCACAAGTGGGCTTGCGAGCGAGCGTGTGGTGGCGATCGGAGCTGCTGGTGCGAGGAGATCGTCGAAATCTGGTGTGGTGGTGGATGCTGGTGTGAGCCACACCATTTTAGTATGTCAGACATGATAACCCGAAAAATTCGATCATGGGTTACCCTGCCAAAAACGATGTGGAAAAGCTGCATTCTGCCTCTGTTACTTGAAGCGTAGTAATAACATGATTTATAATCGACTATTAATAATGTGCCTATATCCTAGGTATACTTCAAGAGCAATGTATGTGCTTTGCAGTGTCTGCATCCTGGATCGGTGACACGCAAACACCTCTGACAGGGTCAAGTCATAACTCAGGTTAGCACTGGTAAAGGCGCCATTCGCCAAGAGCTCCGTGGTCTCGCAAGCGCTCCTCGAACGCCGCTACCCCGCGCACCTTCCACCACCACCACCGGCATCCGCACCAGCAAGCACCATGGGTCGCAGCTCCCGCAGCAGCAGCAGTAGCAGCAGCAGCAGCGAAGGCGGCAGCAGCGCGTTCCCGGAGGAGCCGATCCCGCTCATCACGTTCAGCGAGAACGAGGACCAGCTCAAGGTGAACGAGGACGCGGCGGCGCTGCTGCGGCGCATCGACGGCAACGTGGCCGTGATCGCCATGGCGGGGCTCTACCGCACGGGCAAGTCGTCGATGCTCAACTGGCTGCTCGGGCGCTCGGGCGGCTTCCGCGTCGGGCCGACGATCGAGCGCTGCACGCGCGGCATCTGGCTCTGGGGCCAGCCGCAGAAGCGCAAGATGGCCAACGGCGAGGACGTGTGGGTGCTCATGCTCGACACGGAGGGCATGGGCGGGCTCGAGGCCTCGCAGCAGTACGACGCGCGCATCTTCTCGCTCGCGACGCTGCTCTGCTCCAAGCTCATCTACAACAGCCAGGGCAGCGTGGACGAGAAGGCCATCAACGGCCTCTCGTTCATCGCGAACCTTGCCAAGCACATCAAGGTGAGCTCGGACGGCGGCAGCGACGGCGGCGGCGGCAGCGGCAGCGACGACGACGTCATGCAGTTCCACACGTTCTTCCCGTCCTTCCTCTGGGTCGTGCGCGACTTCACGCTCGAGCTCGTGGACGAGGACGGCGACCCGATCTCGAGCGGCGAGTACCTCGAGAAAGCGCTCGCGGACCAGGCGCGCATCCCGGCCAACATGGAGCGCAACCGCATCCGCGCCATGATGAAGGACTTCTTCCGCGAGCGCGACTGCGTGGCGCTCGTGCGGCCGGTGCACGACGAGTCGCAGCTGCAGCAGGTCGACAGGCTCGCGATCGACGAGCTGCGCCCCGAGTTTCAGGAGCAGCTCCGCGACCTCAAGCAGCTCGTGTTCGGCGAGAGCCTCAAGCCCAAGATGCTGCAGAACAAGCCGCTGAACGGCAGCATGTTCGCCGGGCTGCTGCACGCGTACGTGGACGCGATCAACAGCGGCGGCGTGCCTGTGATCACGTCCGCGTGGGAGGGCGTGACGGCGAGCGAGTGCCGCAAGGCCATGGGTTCGGCGTTCGAGCTCTTCAAGAAGCTCCTGCTCGAGCTCGAGCTGCCCGTGGACAGCGACGAGCTGCTCGCGGGCTTCAAGGACGCGGAGCAGCGCGCCGTGAAGGAGTACCGCAAGCACGCGATCGGCGACACGGCGAGCAAGCTCGAGGCCGACCTGGTCAAGAAGATCGAGGAGGAGAAGAGCCACGCGGCGCGCAAGAACACGGCGCTGTCCAAGGAGATGTGCGAGCGCCTGCTGCAGGTGCTCTACAACGAGATCATCCAGCCGAAGCTCACGTCGGCGCCCGGCGACGAGAACGTCTACGGCGACATGCAGCAGTTCACGCAGGAGTGGGGCCGCTTCCGCGACACGTACCTGCACAAGGCGCGCGGCGGCGCCAAGCTCGAGTGCCTCGTGACGTTCTCCGAGGCCAAGTACGCCGAGGCCATGCGCATCCTGCTGAGCCGCCAGGAGGAAGGCTACGAGAAGCACATCCGGCAGCTCCAGGGCGATGTGTCCAAGGTCAAGGAGGAGCTCGGGAGCGTCGGCGGTCGCGAGCAGATCTACCGCGAGCAGATCGAGCAGATGCAGGCGGCGTCGTCGCTCATCCTGACCGAGAAGGCGCGGTTCGAGGCCGAGTCGCAGGCGCAGCAGGAGCGCATCGCCAAGCTCGAGGAGCTGCTCAAGGACGAGTCCAAGACCAAGCAGCACGTCGAGATCGAGCGCGAGTCGATCGACCTGAAGCTCAACAGCGAGCAGAAGAAGCGCGAGGAGGTGCACGGCGAGCTCGAGCGCATGAAGCACGAGTTTGAGCGCCTCGTGAAGGAGAAGGAGCGCCAGGAGATGGAGCTCACGCTGCTCAACGAGGAGTGCCAGCAGCTGCGCAAGGGCCAAACCTGCGGCTGCACGATCAGCTGAGCGCCGCCACGTACTAGTTCGTACGTAAGAGCGAGCGAGAGCAGCAGCAGGTGGAACGATGACGCCATCCATGCAACACGATAGTCCCGACAGGATGCGTAGCTCTTGACAGCGGCGACTGCGCTCTTCGTCCATTCGCACGCGAGTCCGCCGGCGTAGGAGGCGGGGGAGGGCTTACTGTGTCGCAGGCTTGCGGCTCGGGGTCAGCGGCGACACGTACGCCTTGAGCTGCAGAGTAGCAGGGCGTGAGGACGCGCCAGTCACTCTTGCGACGCGCCAGCGAGAGCGAGCGCACCTTGAAGCCCGTGAGGTCGGGCACCTCGAGCTGCAGCAGCTTGTCCTCGTCGACGATGTAGCGGCCGCGCTTGGCGTGCACGCCCTCGTTGCGGCAGCCGTTGCCCTTGTAGAAGCGGCGGTTCGCGCGCTTGGAGGTGAGCGGGCGCAGCGAGTGCGAGCGGCCGAACTTGCTGCTGCGCGCCATGCCCGTCACGAGCGCGTCCAGGAGGCCCATGCTGGCTGTTGGTCGGTAGGTCTTGGAAGGAGGCTGGAAGGTTTGAGTGTGAGCCGCTGCTTTATTCACCACTGAATTTGCGCCAATCATGCGACACAGCACTATATTTCAGCGAATCATACGAGCTAAAATTGTGATTTTCGGACAACTATTCTCCTATCCGACGCATCCCAATACGAATTTACATGACCGATAGAAAACCAATGCAAAGAGTCTAACTTAAAGCCATTTACACGGATGGCCGGTTCGCGCCGTGCTGCGCTGCCGACGGAGCCGACGACGTCGACGAGCCCGTGGCGAGGAACCGCTTGGCCGCGATGACCCAGTCGATGAGGTCGCTCTGGCTCGCGCACTGGAACGTGAACTTGCGCGTGGTCTCGAGCCGGAACATGGCCCCCAGGAGCCCCGTGGCCGCCGTGAGCTCCGTCACCTCGAACGTCGGCGCGTCCGCCTTGAGGATCTCGACGCGGCAGTGCGTGAGGCACACGGAGGCGCGCTGCACCTCCCGCGTGGCCTCGTGGCACGCGATCGCGTCCAGCATCGCGTCGCTCGAGAGCGCGATCGCGCGCGTGGCGCCGTCCTTGAGCTCGATCAGGTGCAGGCGCTCGTCCTGCGTCACGGCGCAGAGCACGTCCTTCCACGACCGGAAGAGCGAGCCGACCACCTGGAGCTTGAGGAACCCGCAGCGCACGAGCAGCGGGCTCGCGAGCGGCGACCGCAGGCTCCCGAACAGCGTCTGCTCCGCGTCTTCGGCCGCCAGCGCCGCTGCCGTGTGCTGCGCGGACGATGATGACGACGACGTCAGCGAGCTGCTCGGGAACGCCACCCGCAGCTCCGACCACGTACGTTCTTCGGTATTCTCCGCACGCTCTGCAGCAGGTCGCGTTCGGGGTCGATGCGCTGCGCGTCACCCGCCACACGAGCGTCAGTGAGTCAGCAAGCGAGTCAGGGGTCTTAAGCGCACGTACGAGCACGGCCGACATGGGCTCCGACATGCCGCCCGCGAGCTCGTCGTACAGCAGCTTCTGCTTGCGGATGTACGTGTCGAGCGCGGTCTGCACCACCGACACGCGCAGCACCTCGAGCGTCTTGTACTGCTGGAAGAGCGCCGACATGCCCGTGACGTACGCCACGCGCGTCTGGCGCAGCCGCTGCACGTGGATCGTGTACTCGATCTCGGCGAGCCACAGGTCGCGCTTGGCGTCCGCGCGCGTGCGGTCGCTCGGCTCGGGCTCGTCGAACTTGCCGAACGCGTCCAGCACGCTCTGCTGCGCCTCGCGCAGCACCGCGTCGAGCCGGGTCCCCTCTGCGAGCAGCGCGGCGCTGCGCTCGTCGTACGTCGCGACCATCTCCTCGAGCGGCCGCAGCACCACGTCGCGCCGGATCACGCCGGCGAACTGCGCGAGCTTCTCCGACTGCTGCTGCTGCACCTCGCCGAGCGTGTTGAGCGCCTTGGCGCACGACGAGAGCACGCCGAACTGCTCGGCGTTCGGCGCCGCTGCGCCGGCAGCGGCCGTCGTCGGGAGGCCGCTCGCCGCCGGCTTCTCGACCGCCTGGCGGATGCGGCGCAGCGACTCGGCGTACGCGAGGTCCTGCGCCGTACGCTCAGCACCTCTCTCGACCGGCTCGCGAGCGACTCAGTCAGCGGAACGCACCGCCTGCAGCCGCAGCGCGAAGAACCGCTGGAGCCGCGCGTTCTCGTCCCTGGCGCGCGCCACCTCCGCCTCGAAGTGGCGCCAGTACGCGCGGTCCTTCGCCAGCGGCGCGTCCAGCTGCGCCTTCCGCTGCGCCTCGAACGCGCGCACGGCCTCGCAGCTGGCGGCCTTGCTGCGCTCGAGCGCCTCGCTCGTCACGGCTGCGCCAGCGAATGCAGAGAGGGGTCACACACAGCCTCTGAGAGATGCAACGAGACGACGCCGCGCGACGCACCGACGCTCGCGGAGCCGCCGAACGTCGCGCTGCGCGACTCGAGCGACGCGCGTCGACCGCCGCCGCCGCTGCTGCTGCTGCTGCTGTTGGGCGTCGACGGCGGCTGCGTCATCGTCGCGGGCAGCTGCGCCGCCGCCAGTGAAGAGCTCGTCGTCGTGGTCACGTCGCTCATGCTGCTCGTCGCAGATTGATTGTGGGAGCGTCGTCTTCAGCTCGACTCCGGTTCCTCAGATGACTGCGATCAGACTCAGACACAACTTGAAGCGATCACCGAGGACGAGGAGACTGTGAGGTTGCTGCTGCTGCTGTGCGGTTCGCGCTCAGGCCGAGACTCGGCGCATTCAATTGGAGGTCTCACGTCGAGCGCCGAACGGAGCTCGAGAGCGGCAACGCTCACAACTGACAACGGGGATCTACCAGCACGCTTCGACGCTCTCGATCTCAGTGTCGACCTCAGCCGTATGCGTGCAGTGCGTACGGGTTATCGCGCTCGTGCTCCGTGATGTGTATGTGTCAGCAAGCCGAGAGCCCTGAGCGTCATCGCGGAAGGAGTTCGCTGCGTCCCGGAGCTTGCGTTGGCAATCTAACGATCGTGTCGATACTCGGTTCAAATGCCTCCCGCGACCCGCGCGTCGTCCGTCTCGTTGTCAACACACAGCACTCGGGTCACTTCGGTGCGGAAGCTCAGCTGTGAACGCCTACAGAGCAGTCGAGTACTCGTGCAACGCAGCAACTCGCTTCACTCAAAGCCGCGTCGGCGATCAACGTTTCGCTGGCTTTCGGCTGCATGGCACTGAATCGACAGATGTGATCGTCTCGGGAGGTTGGCGCAACCGAGGTCTCCAGTCTCGAATGTTGCAGTCGCGCTGTGTGCCATGGGAGCTCTCGTGGCGAGCTGGTCCAGGATGCTGCATCAATGCAGCAGCGAGGAGAACACCAGCCACGAACTGCGTGTTGCCCCTCCGACTCCGTGGCATCAAAGCGCACAGCAACAGATCGACAGACTGACTTGGCTCGACACGTTTGGTTGGAGGAAGAGGGGAAGAGGTTCGCATATCGCTGGCATCCCCGCAGCGAGTTCCAGAGTCACCTCCCAACCGCCTCGCATGGCGGAGACGAGTTCCGCTTTGTCCGCATGCTTCAGTTCCGGGCAAAGGACGAACTCTCTCGCTCGCGCGCCTCCGTCCGCACTTGGAGCAGGACACGCCTGTTATCTGGAGCGAGTACGACGCGGTGGTGCGTGTGTGTGCTCCGTGGTGGAACCGATGTATGTTCGGGAGATCTCGATACTACTTACTACTTACAGTAGTGTTTCACGCCGCCACATCTGAGGAAGTCAGAAGAGAGAGAGAGAGAGAGAGAGAGCTGCGATCGATCGAGCGCTTCAGCCGGACGTTCGGACGTGGCGACAGCGTCAGCAACCTCCTGCTGACTTTCGGCTCGGTCGCTGCCAAAACGAGTGAGGGCTCGGTCGCGAGTCGCGCGTAGCGGAGCGGTGTGGGGACCGTCCGAGGTTCTCGCACAGCTCCAGCGGGTCTCTGCGATCCGCGTGCGAGCGTCATGGGAGCACTGAAGCTGAAGGACGCGGCAAGCGAAGATCAGCGTGCGTGGCAACACGCGAACGTGTTGCCACCGCCCTTGCCGCGGATTCGTATCGTGAGAGGCTAGGGAACACAATGGCTGGCACACACAGAGTAACTCGGTGCAACTGCACCGGCTTCATTCGCTCACCGCTCTCCTCTGTTCCTCTCACTTACATAGGAAGCGGGACAAGCTCGTCGTCAGGCGCGGCGCGGCGCGGCTCGTGGATCCAAGCCACACCGGCACCCCAAAGTCGATTGAAGATCGCGACGAAGTCCGCGGAGATGCGACCTCCGCGGAACTCCGAGACGGCCTCCACGTTGGTCGTCGCGTTCTCCGAAGCGTTCGCGGAGTCGACGAGGAGTCGCGCGCCGCCGTCAACCAAGAGGAACTGTCGCGCACACGTAGATCGCCGCACGCAGAGCAGGCATATTAGACATCAACAATACAAATAAATAATACAATGTCGAACACACCTTGGTATGCATCAGCTGCCAGCGGCGCGACGGGCAGCGGACTTCAATCCGCGCGCCGCCGTGCCGCTGGAGAAACGCGACGAGCGAGTCGGCCTTGTTCGCTTCACGGCGGTCGACGAACAAGCGCACCTGGACTCCGCGATTCATCGCACGGCGGATAGCCATCGCAAACTGCACAGGACGTAAATACAGACATAAATACAGACATACATATTGAACAGACATACCGGTAGCCACGTCACAATGTACATAGCGACATCGAGGCTCTGGCGCGCCGTCGATCGCCGCGAGGATACGCTCCCCATCGTCCTCCGGGAACTCGAACGTGCCGACGTACGGATCGTCGGCACGGAGCTCCCCGGGGACGAACCCGAGCTGGGTGAGTCGGCGGTGGAGGTTGCCGCGGTCCACGCGGAATCACGCGGCAACCTCCGTCGCCGTGGCGCCGTCAAGCCGGAGGCGTCGAGCCGCCCACAGCATACGAGCGGTCAACCGTTGCGAGGTCGCGCTAGCGGGGAGCATGTTGATGTTGGCGCTGGTGGGCGGGCGGGTCAGTCGGTGCAAGCGAATTCGAGAGTGAGCGCAGCGGTCGCAAGCTCAGTGAGCTGTGAGCTTGCGACCGCCTTGGAAAGCAATGGCTTTCCAAGGTTTTCCAAGGTCGACCTTGAAGCCTGTACCCAATTTAACTTTGGGTATTTACAGAAGTAGGCGCGTGCTCTCTTTTTCACTTTTTGTGTGAATATTGTGCTCGCCGACAATGTACTGACTGATGTACTGACAAACTGTTTGTCTTGGTTTTTGAATATTTGGTACACAGCACTGACTTTTGTGCTCGAATCCGAGCCATTTCGGATTGATACGCTTTGTCGAGCCATTTCAGCACAAAAGTACACACTTTTCCTACCCGTTTTGCGAGGTGACCTCGCGAAATGCGAAATGGTTGCATAGAACATCCAATCGCCGTTTCGCTTGAAAAAAAAGCGAACTTCAAAAATGGCCTTGTTTTCATCATATAAAGTGCTGTCCTCACCCTATTTTAAATTGTCTCTGCATCGTTTATCGTTCATCGTGCTCCTCTTCCTCCTCTTCCTCCTCCCCATTCTCGCAGTCGCCCCGAGCAGCTACGAAGTAGCAGCAGCAGCTCCCCCCACCGCCGACGGAGCGCATGACGGACGCGAAGCTCCTCGCAGAGCCGGCGCCGGCGCCGCCCGCCATGTCCCCCTCCGCGTCCGCCGCGAAGCCGACGCGCGGCCTGCGGCAGAAGGTGCTCGACGAGCTCAAGAGCGTGCGGCGCAAGTCGGACAAGCAGACGCCGGCCAGCACGCCGCTCGTGGAGCCCACGGGCCACGCGGTGCTCGTGCCGCCGCCGCTCGTCCTGAACCCGCCGATGGCCGCCGCCGCTGCGGCGAACGCGACGGCGACGGCGGCTGCGGACGACGAGGACACCAGCGGAGGCCGCCTCTCGAGCGGGCAGTTGTCGCCGGGCATCGGCGCGCCGGGGAAGCCCCGCGGCTGCTCCATCTGCGAGCGGTCGTTCACGGTCTTCCGCGCCAAGCACACGTGCAAGGTGTGCGGCAGCCGCATCTGCGACGACTGCAGCAAGAGCCGCGTGAAGCTCAACCGCCGCCTCGAGCGCAAGAAGGGCTCGCGCCTCTGCGACCCGTGCGCGCGCAAGTTCGCGAACGGCGCGACGCCGCTCATGTCACCCGGCGCGTCGCCCATGCTCGTGCCGCAGAATGGGCTGCTGCTGCGCCGCCACTCGGTGCCGAGCCAGGCGTTCTCGCGCTCACTGAGCGGCGGGCACACGGGCGGGTCTCCAGCTGCGAAGCAGGCGGGCGGAGCGCTCTCGCCGGCGGCCGCAGCGGCCAGCGAGGAGCTTAGCGCGGCAGGCGCGTCACCCACCAGAAGCAGCACCAGTGCGGTGACGAAGCAGGGGCCGCACGACTCGCACCTGCGGCTGCGCCACTGGATCTCGCTCGCGGTCGTCTCGGCGCTCGTGCTCCTCCGCATCGTCGTCGGCAGCACGCAGCTCCCCGCAAGCGGCGACGATGACGTCGGCGCGTCGCTCTTCGCGTCGCCGCGGGACGCGCTCGCGCGAGGCATCGACAGCCTGCTGTCGATCAAGCTCCTCGGCTGCTACGTGCTCGGGCTCGCGGTGTTCGACGAAGTCGTGCGGGCGAAGAACCCGCGGCCGTCGGCGGCGGCGGACAGCGCGCGTCGTCGCCGGCGCACGCGCAGCCGCGCGGTGGGTCTCCAGACGCCTCGCGCGCTGGCGGCGGCGTCGCCGTCCCGCGGCAGCCACGAGCCGGACGACGAGGTGCTCGAGGTGGACACGGGCGACAAGGTCGAGGAGAGCGGCTACAGCCTCGAGAAGCTCATCGCGGTGCTCGAAGACACGGCGGTGACGGCGCGCGCGGCGGACGGCGAGCTCCAGCTGGCGGCGTTCCTGGCGTGCTGCGAGGCGATCTGCGCGTTCGTGCTCGTGTTCGGGCGCGCGACGTCGTTCGCCGGGAGCACCGTGGGCGGGTACATCACGTCGATCCACGCCAACCTCGCGGGCTGGCCGGCGTCGCCGTCCGGGGCCCCGTGGCCCGAGCTCAGCGTGCGCGCGCTCGTGGAGCGCGAGGTGGAGCTCAAGGTGGCCAACGTGGGCGGCAAGAAGAAGCCGTCGTGCGCGCGGTGCGTGCAGCGGCTGCTCTGGTTCCTCGAGTTTGTCGAGGCGTGCCTCAAGTACACGCTGATCGAGAGCGGCGACGAGAGCTGCTCGGCGGGCGCGTCCAAGGCGTACGAGGAGACGATCGGGTCGCGCCACCCGTGGATCATCCGCAAGGGCGTCAACAGCGCGCTCGGGTCCATCCCGACGCGCTCGGCGATCCTCGCGGACCTGAGCCTCGGCGCGCTGCCGCCGGCGGACGCCGTCGCGCGGCTCCGCGTGGCGCAGACGCACCTGCGCGCGGTCGTGGCCGAGATCCACCAGACGTTCAAGAAGCACGACCTGCTCGACATCAAGTGAGCGACGACGCGCCATAGAGATTTTGTACATGGAGAGCGAGCGAGAGAGCGAGAGAGCGTCGCCCGCCCGCCGGCGCGTCAAGGAAGCGCGTCGGTGGTGGCGGTGACGCGCGCGCAGCAGCCACAAGTCGGTCGACGCGCGTGCAATAAAATAACGGGTTCATTAGGGTAAACAACTGCGGACTACGGCGGCGGTGTGTCTGTGAGTGGGCGGAGCAGACCGGCGGCGCGCTTCAGTGTCGTCGTCTGGAGGCTGCGACGGTAGCCAGGAGCTGAAGATGGAGAGCGGGCGAGTGGACGGGGAAGGTCGCGTCGTCTGGAGAGCTTATGCCGACGCCGCCTGCTTCTTCTGGTAGTCCGAGATCGCCGCCTTGATCGCGTCCTCGGCCAGCATGCTGCAGTGCAGCTTGACCGGCGGGAGCTTGAGGTGGCTCGCGATATCCGTGTTCTTGATCTGGAGGCACTCCTCGACCGTCTTGCCCTTGAGCCACTCGGTGGCCACGGAGCTCGACGCGATCGCCGAGCCGCAGCCGAACGTCTTAAACTTCGAGTCCACGATCGTGCCGTTCTCGTCCACCTCGATCTGCAGCTTCATCACGTCGCCGCACGCGGGCGCGCCGACGAGCCCCGTGCCCACATTGCGCGCGGACTTGTCCATCGACCCGACGTTGCGCGGGTTCTCGTAGTGGTCGATCACGTTGTCGTGGTACCGGCGGCTCTGCAGCGCCTGCAGCGGGGTGGTGGCGGCGGCCGTGGGGCGCGTTGCGAGCGCCGTGAGCGATCGCTTAAGGGCCGAGCGCGCGAGCATGTTTGGCAGGAGCGAGAGCTTGATGAGCGGAGTGAATGTGCGTGTGTGCGAGCTTGAGAGAGCTTCTTGCGGACTGGGGAGCTTTTCACGTGTGGAGGCGAATGAAGGGAGGGCGGACAAGGAGGGTCGCGTTCGACTCTTGCTTACAATTTCCAAGAGAGAAAGGGAACCGAGTGGTGATTCGCAGCGTAATCACTTTTTTCTGCGAATGGGAAAGGGGGCAGCCACGTGCCTCCAGCGAATCAGCGACGCGTGTGTGGAAAACATGCTGTTCAGTAGTCTCACAAAAACTATTTGAAAGGATACCGCCGATGATTGGCCAAACAGTTTGTTTGTTTAACACTTCGCTTAAGTTCGAATTTTGTCACTTTGCTCAAGTTCGAATGTGTCATGTGTCTGTTCAAGTTCAAGCACTTGATTCCATCTGCGCGCTCAGGAGGTCACGACGTGAGGCTCCTGCGCCGCATAGCTCCGCGAAGTACCAAGCGCGAGGACGAGATCCGCGCTGCAATGGGCCCTCCTCGTACTTGCACGCACAACTCGATTAGAGACGAAGCTTCCAAGCGACGACACCATGGCCAGCGACGCAGACGACGCAGCAGCAGCAGCAGCGGACGTGGCACTCGACATCCCGGAAGTCGACGGCTTTAAGATCGTACTGGCAGCTCATGCGTCTTCACCTCGTAACGGCGACAGTGATCCGCGTCCGACGTACACGTGGAGCGACGAGGCACCCGCGAACTCAACAGCCACAACAAACGAAGTGGATGCGACTTCCCCGCTTCCCAGCAAGCTGCGGCAGCTCGCGGGCAAGCTCCAGATCCAACTCGCGGCGCGGAACCCGCTGCCGGCGCTGTGTCATGAGATTCAGGAGTCGCACTTCCCGCTCGAGCACGACGCGTTCGAGCGCAAGCTGTCGCCGGGGTTCTGGGTCGCCTCGCCGCTGAACGCTGCGGTGATGGCGAACAGCGATGACGGAGCGTTGTACGACGTGTCGAGTGCGCCGCCAGTGCCCGTCGAGGCGAAGCTTCGCAACCGAGACGACATACTGGTCGTGAGATTGTCTGCTCCAGTGCAGCGCGCGTTTCGCCAGAGCGTTCTGCGGAGGATCCTGCTCGTCAAGTGCGGCATCGCGGCTGGTGTGTGTGCGAGTCTCGCGCTTCTGCCGTTCGATGTCTGGCGCGAGCAGCAAGGCGCGTCGCGGAGCTGGCTGCCGCACGTCCTCTTCAGCGCCTGCGCAGCGCTCTATGTGCTCACGCTGGGTCTTCTCTACGGCGTGCGCCACGACTTCCCGATCAACGGCGCGGTGCTCGTGTTCTTGCTGGGCGTCGAGACCTGCTGCGCGCTGCTCTGGTGTCTCCTCGGGAACTTGCACGCGATCGTTGTCGGTAGCGTGCTGTACATCGCGACGCTGGCGGGTGTGTACGTGCTCGCGACTTGGCGCAAGTCGCCGAGGACGCGGAGCGACGATTTCGAGCTGCTGCACCCCCTGAACGCGGCCGAAGCCTCCGTCGCAGTCGTGGTCGCGCTCAGCAGCGCAGTGTACTGCTCGAACGTGCTTCCAGCCGTGTCGAGGTCGTCGATCCCGCCGTGGACTTTCGCTGGCGTGCTCGCCTGCGTCACGCTCGCTGGGCTCTGGACGGGGCTGGCGCTACACTGCATGAGCGCGTCGCTCACGCCGGACGAGTACGCCCAGTGCCTGATCTTCTACCACAGCGACGCGTTCGTTGCGTGCTGTGTGGTGCCGTGTCGCTGGTGTCTCAAGCGCTGGCGGGCGGCGACGAAAGCGCTGAGACGGAGAGCGGCGACGGCTCCGGCTCGGTCGTCGGAGCTGACGGAGTCATCATCGGAGACCGAAGACGCGCCGCCGGCTCTCGATGACAGAGGTCGCGATGACGACGACGGCGCCATCGGAGCTCTTGAGGCGCAACGCGTCCCGGATGGGCTCACGAGTCCGACGCGACGCCGGAGCTCCGTCGTTGCGGTGGTGTGAAACGGATGCAGCGGACGACCGCGCGGGCACGCGTGCAGGTGGATTGTGTGTCGTGGCGTTGCCGACGGTCTCGTTGCTGTTGATGGAGCTCCTCTCGTGGGTGCCCCGAGCGTGAGCAGGTGCAGGAGTCGTCGCAAGGGTTCCGGAAGCCGAAAGTCGGATCCAAGTCAAAAAAGAGTAGATGCCAAAAGAGAGCGTGATTGAATAGAATAAGCTGCTCGATCGCACCGTGTTTCGTGCCGAATCAAGTGAAAATCACCGTATTGTGCGCTCAAAAGAAGAGTTCAGCGTTTCCATCAGTTTGTGCGCCAATTGCAGCCGATTTCTGCGAATGTTGATTTAGTCAATATTCTGGATGAAATAGGCATAGTTTCCTTGAACAGCCTTTTTTGTTTCACAACACAGCCTAAAATTATTCAGATATCTCTCATCAGTAACGATAATATCACAAATCCCCTGAACCAAAATGGAAAAGAGCGGGACAGCCGATGGCGAAGACCTCGTCACAATCGCCAGGCGGCACGATGTGACTTGTGGCGGCGGGCAGCGGCATCCTCCTTGGACAAGACAGACTCTGGGCACAACAGGTCAGCGGGCGGGCGATTAGGGAGTTAGTCAGCTGCTCGGTTGGTCGCTCACTCTCTCTCTCTCGGCCAAATCGCCACGCTCCGCCCCACCCGCCGAACGCCCAGCGACGACGACGAACCTCATGGCTCCGAGCCATGGCGTCGTCCGCGGGCGCTGCGGGATGTGTCGGCCGCCGCGGCGCCGTCTGCTGCTGCAGCGGTTCGTCGTGGCGCTCGCGCTGCTGCTGTCGCTCTCGGCGCTCACGGCGGCGGCGGCCGATGATGCCCGCGAGCTCAGCATCGTGAGCGACGCGCTCGCCACCACCGCCACGCTGCTCCCGCCCGCCTCGACGTCTATTGTCGTGACGCCCAGCGAGAGCACCACAGCGCCGACGACCGCGCCAACAGGCGAGGTAGCGCGCGATGCAGGCGGCGGTACTAGCACCGGCACCGGCGCCGTTTCTGCCGACGACGCGGTCAACGACGCGCTGAAGACTGCGCCACCGACCGTAGTGCCGTGGGTGCCTGGCCCGACCGCCGTGGCGCCGGCAGTGACCCCCGTGATGACCCCAGCGCCCGTGGTGATCACCCTGGCGCCGATCCACACGCCGGTGCCCACGGATGCGACGGAAGCGACAGTGGCGCCTCCGACTCTGAAGACCCCCCGGCCCTCGACTACCGCGCCGTCCACCTGGAGCGCGAGCAGCAGCGCGAGCGGCGGGTCCGAAGCGAAGGACCCGTCCCGCGACTCGACGAAGAAGAGCGGCAGCATGAGCGCCGAAGGGCTCGCGACCGAAGCCACCGTGCGGTCAGGGACGGTCAGCGAGAACTTCGACGGGTTCCTCGTGCTCGGGATTCTCGGCGGCGTCGGCGCGATCGCCGCGGTCATCGGCATCATCTCGCGCAACATTTACAAGCAGACGGGTGGCGAGAGCGCGTTGCGTGAGCAGAGCTCGATCGGCCACCTGTGAGTGCGTCGAGCCTGTCGTCCGTGAATCGTTGTCGTCGTCGTTATCGTCGTCGTCACCCGGCCGGAAGGATTAGAAGAACACTTGGTACAGCTGCCGTCGAGCGCAGCACAGCTATCTATCTATCGTAACACGAGTCGTGTCGGACGCCAGCGCGGAGGCAACGCGCGCTTCCTTTCTACACCACTCACGACGCTCCTGGGGATTTCCCAGCCGACGCGAGCTCTGCCTTCCTAGATGTTGTGTTGGCGGCGTCAACGTACGCGTCATCGCGTCATCGCTGGTGCCCTGAGCTGGAGAAGAGATCGGCCGCCAATCGCGCTGCTGCCCGCTCGGCGCTCTTTCGTTGACGATGACCAGCGCCAGCGGGCGCCGACGGCCGCGGGAACAGGACGCTGCTCGCTACTCAGCTGGTGCGGATCCTCCCTGACGCAATGAACTGCACACTATCGCAGCCAAGCTCACCGTGTTCCTTTGTTCTCACAAACTGCACCGCCAGGCCCCGCCTACTTACCTCCGAGCTGCATTACGAGAGCGTCACCCTGGAGCCCTGGAGACTTGCGAAGCTCGGCGCTCACGCGGTCTTGGGCTTGGAGTACGCGCGGTTGCGCTGCGTGAGCATGTGGCCGTACATTACCGGGAGGCCCGGGACGTACACGACGAGCGCGAGGATGACGACGACGTAGAGCGAGACGGCGACGTTGTGCGCGTTCGGGAGCTGGATCGAGTAGGCGCCCGTGGAGAGGAAGCCGAGCGAGCTCACCATGCAGAGCACCTCGCCCGCGACGCCCGACGGGTAGAGCACCATGAAGAGGTGGTAGCGCAGGAACGTGAGGAACGCCGGCACCTTGTTGTACAGGTTGAGCGCGTAGAACGAGTAGCGCGGCACCTCGACGAGCCCCCAGCTGATGACCATGAGCGGGAAGCCGAACTGGTAGCGCGAGTCCGGGCAGAGCACGTTGATGCCCCACACGAGCCACAGGCGCGAGCTCACTGCAGCCGTTGGCACCACACATAGCAGCAGCAGCAGCAGCAACCAGGTTAAGAAGTTAGTTAGCCACGGGAGCGTGACGAACGCCGTCGGCGCATGACCAACGCACCTTGCATGAGCGTCGAGCCGAGTGGCGAGCGCACGAAGCCGACGGCCGCGTGCACGATCTCCATGACCGCCATGGTCTGCACGACCTTGAGCGGGAAGTTGACGGCGTCCCAGGCAGCGCGCGCCGTGTCCGCCCAGTCCTTGCCATCCTCGCGCGCCGCGAGCACGCTCGTGGCCGTGGTGTAGAGCACGAAGGCCCAGCCGGCGCCCGAGAGCGCGTTGAACGCCAGCAGGTACAAGTTGAGCAGCGCGCTGTTCTTCGCCATCGCTCGAGCCGTAGAGAGAGGGAGAAGGGGGGGGGGGGGGG
>JAASGM010000601.1:0-15959 GCA_023334215.1 Globisporangium cystogenes | reverse complement strand
TGTCGGTGTCGGTGTCGGTGTCGGTGTCGGTGTCGGTGTCGGTGTCGGTGATCATATACATAGGTTTATGGTCCACAGCTCGGTGTTCCTATATTGTTCGCTGCAACGAACAACACCTAAAGGACAAGTTTTGAATATCACTTTTACCGTACTCGCTCACTATCCACTTCAGTGAGCTGAAGCGGATCATATACACTGAAGTGCCGCTCGTTCGATTGACGTCTCGTCACTCAAAGTTCGTGCTCGGATACTACCCCTGGAGCGAGCAGCGCCACCGTTCAAACCTTGGCCATTCTTGCACACCGGCTCCGGCAAAATGGCGGAATCGTGAAAATCGCAAACATGGTAAGGCATCTCCAACCTGAATGGAGCGAGGACACTTGTGTTTTTATGAACTCAACGAACGTGTTAACGCCACTATGACGCTTGCGCTTGATGGGACTTGGTCAATCACCGCCATGTCGGAGAGGAGAGGAGGCTCGACCGGTCGCCAGGCATGCTTCGTTGACAGGTGCTGGAGGAAGCTATAGGGTGCTGTTCCGACTCCGACTCGGAGCAGGATACAAGCTCTGGGTGTGCGCTTTTGGCTTCCATGTGCGTCCGCTCTGCGATCCCAGTGCCGTCCACCAGCTGCTTCAGCGGCGTTCGGATGGCTTTTCTCGCTCAGCCGAAGCAGCTCAAAGCGAGAGGAAGCGCGTCGAACGCGATCGGCGCCTTGTGTGTGGCCGAAGTGAAAAGGAGCGGGCAACATCAACGCGCGAACGATCTCCACCGATTTCACGTGTCCATTCCCCCCACTGCAGTGCCGCTTCCCCGCTCGAGTGCCTTCACTTTCGCGCTCTGAATACCACTCATCTCGTCGCAAATTAGCTCAAACCGTGACGATTTAGCTCTAATCCGCGCCGGCGCCGCTTCCTGAAGGATCACCTCGGATCGGACTTCTCACAATCGAACTCGCCGCCTCGCGCTCAAGCTCGCCGCCGCTCGCCTTCTCCACCACCACCACCACCACCACCACCAGCAGCAGCACCAGCCAGAACAGCACCAGCCAGAGTCGAAGATGTCGCAGCAGTTTAAAATGACGATCTGCTGCATGGGCGCGGGGTACGTGGGCGGCCCGACGATGGCCGTCATCGCCGCCCACTGCCCCGACATCAAAGTCGTGGTCGTCGACATCTCGGAGGCACAGATCGCGCGCTGGAACGCGCCGGACGACCTGCCGATCTACGAGCCGGGGCTCAAGGAGCTCGTGGACGCGCGCCGTGGCAAGAACCTCTTCTTCTCGACGGACCTCGACACGCACATCAACGCCGCCGACATCATCTTCGTGTGCGTCAACACGCCCACGAAGGTCTCGGGCATCGGCGCCGGCAGCGCCGCCGACACCAAGAACTGCGAGGCGTGCGCGCGCAAGATCGCGCAGGTGGCCACGACCAACAAGATCGTCGTCGAGAAGTCGACGGTGCCCGTGCGCACGGCCGAGTCCATCTCCGCGGTGCTCTCGGCCAACGATAAGGGCCTCCGATTCGAGGTGCTCTCGAACCCCGAGTTCCTCGCCGAGGGCACGGCGATCGAGGACCTGCACGACCCGGCGCGCATCCTCATCGGCGGCCCGGAGACGCCGAGCGGCCACGCGGCGGTCGAGAAGCTCGTGAGCGTCTACGAGCACTGGGTGCCGCGAGGTGCGCGCGCGCTTGTTGTCGCTCTGTGGGGGCGGCGGCAGGTCAACGATACGAACGCTGTGCTAACGCTAACGCTAACGCTAACGCTGCTGGTTGCGGAGCAGAGCGCATCATCACGACGAACGTGTGGTCGTCGGAGCTCTCGAAGCTCGTGGCGAACGCGTTCCTCGCGCAGCGCATCTCGAGCATCAACTCGATCTCGGCTGTGTGCGAGGCCACCGGCGCGAACGTCTACGAGGTCGCCAAGGCCGTCGGCGCGGACGACCGCATCGGCAGCAAGTTCCTCAACTGCTCCGTGGGCTTCGGCGGCTCGTGCTTCCAGAAGGTGCGCTGTGGAGCTCAGCTGCGCCGCCGTCCCGAACGGGTCTCAACTAACGCGTCGAACGTGTGTGCAGGACATCTTGAACCTCGTGTACCTGGCGCAGAGCTTCAACCTGCCCGAGGTGGCCGAGTACTGGCGCGGCGTCGTGACGATGAACGAGTACCAGAAGACGCGGTTCGCGACGACGATGGTGCGGCGCATGTTCAACACGGTCACGGGCAAGAAGATCTGCGTCTTCGGCTTCGCGTTCAAGAAGGACACGGGCGACGTGCGCGAGACGCCGGCCGCGACAATCATCAAGTACCTGCTCGAGGAGAAGGCGCGCGTCGCCGTGTACGACCCGCAGGTCTCGCTCGAGGATATGATGGCGGAGCTGCAGTACCAGGGCGTGAGCGAGCAGACGCACCCGCACTTCGCGCAGCTGCTCACGGTGCACCGGGACCCGTACGCGGCGGCGCAGGACGCGCACGCGATCGCGGCGCTCACCGAGTGGGACGAGTTCCGGACGCTCGACTACGCGCGCGTCTACGCCGACATGACCAAGCCGGCGTTCATCTTCGACGGCCGCAACGTGCTGCCCCACCAGACGCTGCGCGACCTCGGCGCCAAGGTGTACGTCATCGGCCGCGCGCAGGTGATCACCGGCGAGCTCGCGTTTTAGCCGAGAACCAGTAGTTTACAGAACCTTGTGGCTATATCTGAAAATGTGTCGGATCTTGTTGCAGCCGCCCTCGGTTTTATCACTATCCGCGACTCTGATACGACGCGGAGAAGCCAAGAAGAATGCCGACGAGCATGGTCGAGGAGGACCCGAGCAGCCAGTTCGTGGACTTCACGAACGCCACGGCGCTCGAACAGTTCGTGGCCGACGTGGAGCAGACGCTCATTCAGTGGCAGCTGGCGGACAAGGGCCACGCGCCCGGCTGCGCACGCGCGCGGCGGCTGCAGCTACGCGGCGCGAGCTACGCGCTCTCGCTCTTCGCCAGCAGCAGCAGCAGTAGCCGCAACGGCAACGGCACCGGCAGCAGCGATGCGACCAGGTGGCAGCAGGGGCTCGAGCACTTTACGCCCACGATGCTCGCGATCGCTGACACCACGCGCGACTTCCGCTGGCGCTCGCGCGAACCCGCGGCGGCGGCGGCAGACGAGCCGCTCGGCGGCTCGCGCGCGCTGCTCGAGAGCGTCGGCACCTGGTTCGGCGTCGACGCCTTCGTGTTCCTGAGCCGCGCGCCGCCGCCGCCGTCGTCAGCGAGTCAGCTGCGTCCGCGCGCCGACGAGAGCGGCGGCGCGGAGGACGCGAGCGCGACGGAGCTGCTGCTCGACGCCGCGGTGGAGCCGAACGAGGCCGCGCTGCTGCTCTCGGCGCTCACGATCGCGCTGAGCAACTGCAACTGCACGTTGCCGGCGTTCGTGCCGACCGCCGAGCCGTCGCGCGGCGCGTGGCTCGGCGCGGCGGTGCCCGGCGCCACGGGCAACGTCTCGGTCGCGTTCGAGACGGACGCGACGCCGGAGGTGAGCTCCACGCAGAGCTGCATCAGCGGCCTGCTCGACTTCTTCAAGCTCAAGCTCCAGCTGCCGGTCCACGTCGAGGAGAAGTACCGCGGGCTCGCCGACGCGGCCGACGTGCCCATCGGCACGCTCGTCTCGGCGGCGTTCGGGTACTCGTGGGTGCGCGCAGAGGACCCGCGGGAGGCGGACGCGTCGACGCCGCCCGAGTCGACGAATGACGCGCACGCCGCCCCGTCCGCCGCCGAGTCTGAGCGCGCGCGCGTCCTCCGGTGGCTCTTCGGGAGCCGGGCGGACCGGTGCGTCGGCGCCGCGACGTCGCCGCTGCTCGGCATGGACCTGACGGCGATCTGGCGGAACCTCCGCGAGGGCGCGTACGTGGACAACGTCGTGCACTCGAGTCTGGACGCGAAGAAGGCGCCCGAGTGGCTGCTCGACGCGCGCTTCCAGAGCCTCCGGGCCGACAACGAGCGCAAACCGCAGCTGCCGCTCAGCCGCGTCGTCGCGAGCCTCGTGCAGGCGTACTCGAACTCGCGGGAGCTCAGCAAGGACATCCTCGTGGCGGAGCTCGCGCCGAACCTGCCGTACGCCTCGCCGCTGGCGGCGTCGAGCTCGAGTGGGTCGCTCTCGTCGGCGGCGCCGTCGTCGTCTGGCGGCGCCGCGCCGCTCTCGGCGTCGTCGTCGTCGTCGAGGCTGCAGGAGGCGATCCCCGCGGCTCGGGCGGCGGTCGTGATCGGGAACGCGATCGGGACGCTGACGTCGTCGCTCGTGTCAGCGGCGACGTGGAAGGGCACGGACGTGGAGGAGATCCGGCGCATCGTCACGGAGCTCTTCGAGGACGAGCTGGACGGGGAGGAAGCGGCGGCTCCGCTGTCGGCCGCGCCGATCGCGCACAGCGCACCCGTGGGCGAACTGGTCTCGATCCTCGCGTGCCGGATGGGGCAGCTGCGTGCGTGTGCCGCCGCGTAATGCGTGCGTTCTGCCGAGTGGTGACGACTGACGCGTGTGCTGCTGCTGCTGCGCTCGGTGGGTGCGTCTCAGACGGTCTCAACGCCATGTCGCTCCTCTGGGTCGAGTTCGTCAAGGCGCTGCGCGAGCGCTGGTTCCAGCTGCGGCTGCTGCCCGCGATGGTTCGTTGCTCGGTCGTGAGAGATTGGGGAGAGTGATCGCTCACTCGCGTGCTGCGTCGTAATACAGAGCACCGCAGCGGACAGCGGCGACGGGCAGCGCAGCCCCGCCGCGCGGTCTCTCGACACGCTCTTTCTGCTCGACTCGCAGTCGCTGCAGCTCCCGGCGCCGGACTTCCACCAGTGCCTGCTCCACCAGAAGCTCCAGCTGCTCAACTGCTGCATCCTGAGGTTCGTGCGCCGCTTCTTGGGCGTATGTGGTGCTGCTGCTGCGTCCTGACGTCGATGCGAGTGTGGCTTCCTCTCCATCAGGCAAGCGGAGATCACGCGCTCTGCGCCTTCCGAGACGCTGCCGACAGACGCGCGGCTGCTGTCGTCGATGATGGCGGATCTGACGGCCTTCACGCTCGACTATCGAGACGAAGGCGACTCCCCCGGCAGCGACGACGAGTTCTTCGACTCGATCGAAGCGCAAGAGGCCGCGCAGTCAACAGCAGCAGCAGCAGCGACGACGACCGCAGAAGGCGTGCGTCGTGCGATCCCAGGCGTCTTCTGCCTGACAACGAACGCGGCGGCGATGGAGCCGATCACGCAGGCGGCGGTGCCGATGACCGAGGACGTCGCGAAGCAGCAGCAGGAGCTGCTCGCTCGACTCGGCGGCAGCGTCGAGTCGGCGGTGCTCCGCCAGCAGCTCCAGAGCGCGGCGCTCGTCTCGGACATGCAGGCGTTCAAGGCGGCGAACCCCGGCTGCTGCCTCGCAGACTTCATCCGGTGGTACTCACCGAAGGACTGGGTCGCCCTGGACCCGTCGGCGCCGCTGCCGCAAGAGGGCGAGGGCGTCTGGTGGTTCGCGGACCACGGGATGCTCTCGGAGCGCATGCGCTTCGGGTCAGCGCCGCCGCACCTGTGGCAGCAGATGTGGGCGGGCGCGGCGCCCGTGCCCGCGGCCCGGCAGCGGTGCCTCTTCGACCCGCTGCACGAGTCGGAGAAGGTGTTCCACTACCTCGAGACGCTCTCGCCGCACGAGCTCTTCCACCAGATGCTCGCGGGTGCGATCGCGAGCGCGCTCTTCGCGCTCGAGACGGCGCTGCCGGCCGCGGCGCCGCTGCCCGAGTTCCTCGCGGCGCTGCGCGTGCTGCGGGAGCGCGGCGCGCGCGCGATCGCGCTGCTGGACGACGCGCTCGCCGAGTCGCAGGTGGCGTTCCCGGCGGGGAAGGACCAGCGCGAGGAGCACGAGCGCGCCAAGGGGCAGCTGCAGGTGGCGTTCGAGATGGCGCTGGACGCGTGCTGGAAGCTCGTGCTGGAGCTCGAGCGCGTCGAGGCGCTGCTGTCGAACACCCGCGCGCTCTTGGCGTACTTCCCGCCGGAGGAGAGCGGCGCGAGCGCGGCGCTCGTGAACGCGCTGCTCGCGCGCGAGGATCCCGACGATGGAGTAAATGCCGGAGGTCTGGAGCAGTCCCAAGTGCCCAGCAGAAGCAGCAGCAGCCGTGTCGTGTCGGAGCTGTTGGCGGGCGGCGCGCTGCGGGAGCGCGTGACGCGGCTCGTGCTGCTCAACCCGGCGCTGTCCGGCCCGACGCAGCGCGAGTACGTGCTGCGCTGCGTGAGTCCGCGGCCGTTCCTGCGGGACAACTCGGCGGCGGCAGATCCGAGCGGCGAGCAGCAGCTGGCGGAGGACGACGCAGAGGCGGAAGAGAGTCCGCTCGTCGTCAACCGCATGTACGCGCAGTTCCGGAAGAACACGGTGCGCTTCGCACTCGCGCTCGCCGAGTCGGAGTTCTAGCAGACGTGAGTAAGTGTGAGTGGGTGTGTGGGTGAGAGTGGGAGCGATCGAGAGCTGCTGCTGCCGCTGGTGCTGCGGGTGGTGAGTGCATCGTGGTGGTTGCGGCTGTTCTCAGGCGAGGGCGTCTCGACGTCGGACGACAACTCTGAAGTCGAAGGAGGAACGTGCGGCCTGCGTTCCGTGCGGCGAATCACCGCTGCTTCACCTTCCGAAGGTGGCGTCGTGACCTGTGAGGTGGCGCTTGCTGCTCGCCGACGCCGATGCCAACCGCTCCCGGGTGTTGTCGACAAGCAGCGCCGCAACTCGCGACGCGTTTGTCCCAACCAGCGACTGGAGAGTCGCTGCCGCCACGAGGATGACGAGTCCGCCTTGAAGGTGCAGCGCGTCCCGGAGGCTCGGAGGCTCCGACGAATCGTGTTGCGCGCCGCCCACGCTTGCGCTCGAGCGGTGTACACTCATCTCAGCCGGCGCGCCAGGTGGCGGCAGTCATCACGCGGCCGCGTCACCTCGAGACCGATTGGCGATGAACACGGCGGCTTCCGAACCGGAGTTCGCAGTCTGCAGGAAGGAGAGGAAGAACGGCGCCAGGAGGGCTCCAATGTGCACATCGGATCGGCCGGTTCGCGAGAGGAGAAACGAAGAGTTCGAGCGACAGCAGAGCGCGATTCCCAGTGGCAGCAGCAGAAGCAACGAGAGCAGAGAGTGGAGCAAGACAGAGAGACACACAGAGCAAGACAGAAAGAGAGACACACACAGCGAGCGAACTTCTACTTCCAAGAGCTCACAAGTTGACCTGTTCATGCATGGCATGCAACACGAGTGATGGTCGTTTCCGTCTGTTGAAATCGGTCGACCGGGTAAGTAAAAATTAGAAATGTGACGAGGCATTGGATCTGCATTTGCATATCCTCTCTTTTCCGTTCTAATCAATCCACTATTGCTTCTTGCATTTCACTTGCAGCTTGTAATTCTTTTTGAGCCCAAGACTCTCTTCATTTGCATGTGAACTGATCCCTCAGACCGGATTGCTGCTCATCACCTTGTCGTCGTCGCTCGTGGTCGCCGCCGCCGCGTTCGAGTGTCGAGCGCGTGAGCGAGCGAGCGAGCGAGGCGGCCGCATTCGCGCTTCGCCGCCCCTCGCGCGTCCAGTCGCCCGAGCCCCTTCCCATCAGATGTCCATGGACGCCAGCCGCAAGCGCGCGAAGCCCGCGGCACCGCTGCGCTTCAGCGCGCTGCTGCGCGCCTCGAGCGCCTCGTCCCCCTCCGCCGCGTCGCCGCCGCCAGCGGCCTACGACGCGCAGGCGCTGCAGGAGCCCAACCCGCTGGGCGAACTGGACCTGGCGGCCATGTCGCCGCTCTGCCACCAGCTGCTCGAGACGAAGAAGCGCATGCTGAGCGCGCTCGCGGCCGAGAGCAGCGGTGCGCGCTCGGACGACGACGACCTGCTCGGCTCGGACAAGCCGTTCAAGCCGAGCAAGAGCGCCAAGAGCGCGTCGCCGCCGACGAGCGCGGCCGACACCGCCGCGCTCTCGCCCGACGCGCTGCTGCAGCGCAAGGCGCAGCGCCGGCGTGAGCAGGTGCGCGCGGCCTCGCGCCGGTGCCGCGACCGCCAGCGCGTACGTCGCTGCGTACAGTGTGTGTGGTGATGAGTGCGTCTAATGATAAGAGGAGGGACTGACGCGCGGACGGGGGAGACACCGCAGAAAGAGACCGAGGACCTGCGCCGCAAGGTGTTCCAACTCGAGGAGTTCATCGCGCACACGATCAAGTCGTACGAGTGGGAGCTGCGGCAGCAGCGCCAGCAAGTGGAGGCGCTCACGCGCGAGAACGGGCGCCTGTCGGCCGAGAGCCCCGCGGGCGTCGACTCGGCGGTGTTCGACGTCAAAGCCGAGGAGATCGCGCCGTTCTCGCGGACGCACACGCCGCCTGCGCCGCCGCCGCCGCACGTCCACTCCCTCCACAACCACAACCCTCAGCAGCAGCAGCAGCAGCCGAGTCCGCTGCAGCGCGTCGGCTCGGTCGGCAGCGCGATCCGGGACCAGTGGCGCGCGTACGATGACGTCGAGCACATGTACGTCAAGGTGGAGGAGACCAAGCAGATCCTGTCCAAGATCCTCGTGCCGCCCACGCTCCCGGAGATCGCGCAGCGGGCGTTCGGGTGGGAGTTCCAGTTCTGGCTCGAGGGCCCGCGGTACTTCGCCAAGTCGAGCAAGTTCTTCCCGGGCGTGCGGGGCTTGGACATCGCGCAGCGCATGCACCGGATCGAGCCGGCCAAGTACATTGAGACGTTCCCGGAGGTGTACGCGAAGAAAGTGCTCAAGGACTTCCACGAGCACCTCAAGATCGTTGAGACAGTCAAGGTGCTCCCAGGCAAGCAGCCGCTCGGGTCCGTGACGGTCCAGTTCGTGTCCCACGACGACAACTTCGCTGGGAACCGGTGCTTCTTTGCGAACCGGTCGGTGGCGCTGCCCGAGTCGTCCACGTTCGGAAGCCACGACGAGTGCAACGGGTGCGTGTTGCGTCGTGCTGCAGGTCAGTCAGCGTCCTGCCGCCCTCGAGTGCTGACTGCTTGGATGAGGGGTTGCGTTCCGGGCAGGTACGCGTTCGAGGACACGACGCGGACAACGAGCGACGGGCAGGCGGTCGAAGGCTGCCTGGTGCAGGGCGTGGGCGGCTACGACAGCATGGGGAAGCAGCCGGAGGTGCTCATGGCGGAGCTCGCCAAGATCTTCTCGTCCGTCGTGCTGCGGTGGGAGAGTCTGTTCGTGAACGACTACATCACGGACGAGGACGACGCCGGCTTGGCGGACATCGAGTTCGACTTTGAGGCCTGAGTGGATGAATGAATGGAGAACGTTGCGTTGCGAGTGTGTTGCGTTCATCGAAGCGGAGCGAACGCGCTTGACTTGCGAGCCTTAGGAGGCGAAGGCTTTGGGCTCATAACCTCTTTGAAGGCGCATTTAAAAGCGTTGACCAATCACTTCGACAATAAAATGGTAATTATCTTGTCCAACCCAATCGCATGACGAATAAACATGCTCCTTGTGTGTTTGGTTCGACGATGTGATGAGGAGAAATAGAAACCACAGTTTGTGCATATAACTAACCTCGCATGAGCACAAGTTCACAGGCATGTGTGTGGCTTGAGGCGAATCGAAGCACGAGCGTGTACCAAAGAGCACGAAGGCGTTGAATCATGCTCAAAGTTCAAATATTCAAAATGTACACTTGAATTTCAAGATTTGAAGCCGCATAATGTGAGCATCTCCGACGCTTCGATTTTGCGTTTCTAAGTCATTCTATCTAATTTTATAATTATTATAGACATGAAATGTTTGAATATTTATAGAAATAGAACTGACAATATTACACTTTGAAACGCATTGTTTCAATTATTTCATATTAATAACCTTGACAAGCATGGAAATTTTACAAACAGCCTGAAATGCTGCGTGGCACACCTCCCCTTTCCTCTCCCTCTCCCCTCCCCTTCATTCCCGGATCGACGCCGCGCTTCGTGACCCACGATGGCAGACGCGAGCCGGACGAGGCGGCACGCGGAGGACCCGGAGCCGGAGGACGCGGTGGCGCAGAGCCAGGGCACGGCGGCGGCCGCGGCCGCGCTCTCGGCGTCCGGCAAGAAGCTCATGACGGCGGCGCCGGCGCTCGGCAAGTCGCTCATGTCGCGCTTCTCGACGCCCTTCGGCCGCAAGAAGGCGGGCAGCGACGCGCCGCCGTCCGCGCCCACTTCCAGCGGCTCGTCTGCGGCGGCGCCACCGCCACGCACGGCGGCGGAGGAGACGTCGACGGTCACGATGACGACCGCCGAGGGCCGCGTGATCGGCGCGGAGGCCACCGCCGCCGAGGGCCGCGTGACGACAGCTGCGGCGGCGGCGCCTGCAGAGGCGAGCGAAGCGACTGCAGCGGAGGCGGCAGCAGCAGCAGTTGAGGAGCCGCAGGTGCAGGAGACGTCGGTGGAGGCAACTGCGGAGACTTCGGTGGAGACATCAACGGAGACATTAGCGGGGACAACTGCGGAGACAACTGCAGAGACGACGGTGGAGACTTTGGTGACGACATTAACGGAGACAACTGCGGAGACGACGGTGGAGACGTCGGTGGAGACTTCGGTGGAGACAGTAGCGAAGACATCAACGGAGACGACGGTGGTGCAGGTGGAGGAATCGACTGCGTTGACTTCGGAGACGGAGACGACAACGGTGACGTCGACGGAGGTCGACCCGAGTGCCTGCGCGGATGAATCAGCGGAGAGCGTTGAGGCCGCGACGCCGAGCGAGTCCGCGATGGTCGCCGAGAGCACAAGCTCGGCGGACGAAGTCGTCATCGAAACGACTGCGTCCGCGGCGACATCAGCGTCCATCGGCAGCGTCTCAACCTCTGAGCCCGAGGAGAAGAAGGCGACGGGTGTTGCAGCGCCCGTGACAGTCACGATCGCGCCGGTGACGGAGGAGCCAGCGGTCGCGACGACCACGACGCCAGTGAACCACAAGTCGGCGTCGCACTCGACGCCAGTGCGAGAGAGCGCAGGAGCGTACGCGTCGATCACGAACCCGGTGACGCCCCCAAACGCCGAGATCGACACGTCGGACCCGTCTCCGTTCAAGGACATCCGCAGCCGGTTCGAGAACCGGGAGAAGCAGTCGCTCGACAACCTCAAGTTCCGGACGGTGCGCAACTTCTTCTCGGAGGAGGAGCGCAGCGTCCGCGTCGGCGCCGAGCGGCAGAAGTACAACGCGCTGACGGAGCAGCAGAAGCTGGAGGCGAAGGTCGCGGACGACGCGAAGCTCAAGCCGCGCTCCCCGGTCAAGTCGGAGCCGAAGCGGGAGGACGCGGACTCGAAGGTGGGCGTCCGGCCAGCAGTCAAGAAGGACGGGCTCAAGAGCATCGTGAGCCGGTTCGAGAACCAGAAGGAGCAGTCGCTCGACAACCTCAAGTTCCGGACGGTGCGCAACTTCTTCTCGGAGGAGGAGCGCAGCGTCCGCGTCGGCGCCGAGCGGCAGAAGTACAATGCGCTCACCGAGCAGCAGACCCAGAAGGCGCAGCTCGAGGAGAAGAAGAAGCCGAAGCACAAGGACGAGTCGTCAGAGAAGTCTGCGGAAGCCGAGAGTGTGACCACGAGCAGCGTCGATGCGGCCGTTGACGTGGCTGCGACGACGAGTACGACCGTGAGCGCTCTCTCAGTCGAACAGGAGGCGGAAGTCGTGGTGACTGCCACCACTTCTGCATCGGATGAAGTCGCAACAACCGAGGTCAGCACTGACGCAGAGGAGAGCACGAGCGCCGAGTCGGAATCTACGACAGAGCAAGCGGCAGACGAAGTTGCAGTGGGAAGCCAAGCAGACGTCGTCAGCATCGTCACGGAGACTGTTGCAGCGGAGACGACAGTCGCGGCGTCCGTCGACTCGCGGGAAGTCGAAGACGTCGCGTCGACGAGTGCGGCTGAGGAGTCTGAAGTGGCTGCTGGCGCCGAGGTTGCTTCGACTGAGGTGGAAACTGCCAGTGTGCCGACGGATGCCGTCGAGGAGGTGGCGAAGTCGAATGACGAGGCTGCGGCATCCTCCGAGCGTGACGCGGACACGAGCAGCGTCGTGGTCGCGGCCGTGTCTGCGGCTGTCG
Organism: Globisporangium cystogenes; assembly: GCA_023334215.1. Lineage (NCBI taxonomy): Eukaryota > Oomycota > Peronosporomycetes > Pythiales > Pythiaceae > Globisporangium > Globisporangium cystogenes. The sequence continues at coordinate 3,905 of JAASGM010000601.1, read as the reverse complement.
AAAGTGCGTCTGAAGCAAGCATCGAGATCGAGCTGAGCAGCAGCATCGACGTGGAGGCTTCATCGATTGCGGAGAGCGTCAATGTGGACGCTACTGCCGTCGCAGTAACGCAAGTGGAGACGCCGGCGGAGGAGTCGGTGGAATCGGTGGAAGTCGCTGGACTGGTTGAGACCGTCACGACGGAGTCTCAAGTGGAGACGTCTGCGGATGACGCTGGATCGGTTGCGATTGTCGAAGTGGATTCTCAAGCGAAGTACGTAGGTGAAATCGCTACTGGTGTCGAAGCTGTCGAAGATGACGCGGAACCGAAATCAGTTGCTGCCGCTGTCGAGACGGTGGAGTCGAGCGAAGCGACGGTTGTGACGCACGAGACGATGGCGGAAGCAGCTTCCACGAGTGTCGAGGTGTCAGAGACGGTGGAGTCGACCGAAGTTGGTTTCGTCGCTGTGACGGCCACCGAAGCTGTCGAGGAGGTCCAGACGACCGCGAGCATCATCCAGAGCTCGACCAGCGCCACTGAGGTGACTGAAGAGCAAGCTGACGTCGACACACCGTTGTCCGTTGAGATCGAGACCGAACACGTGAAGGAAGTCGTCGACGAGGCTGCTGTTACTGTGGATGTCGCCGCGCCCGCTACGGAGGAGATTGCTGCTGCGTCTGACGCTGAAGCGTCCCCAGTGGAGATGATTGAAGTCGTTACGGAAGCTGTCACGACGTCAGTGGACGTCACGACTGAGGACCAGACCGAGATCGTTTTGGAGGTGACGAACGAGGTCGCTGCTGAAGTCGTCGATGCCCAGATCGAGGAGGTTGTGGCGGTGGTCGCGGTTGACAACACGGCTGTCGTCACAGAGCTGTCTGTCTTGGAGGAAGCTGATGCCGCGACAGTCGAAGTGGCTGCGTCCACCGTTTTGGAGGAAGTGAGTGCGATCATCACCGAAGATACGGATGCGGTCGTCACTGAAGCAACGGATGCGGTCGTCACCGAAGCGACGGATGCGGTCGTCGAAGCGGAGTCCAAGGTGTCGTCAGTCGTCGTCGAAGTGGAGTCCAATGTGTCGTCAGTCGTCGTCGTGACCGAGTCCCAAATTGTCGAAGGTGCTGCTGCTGATGTGCGCGAAGACTCTATCGTCGTCACGGAGATCGCGAGTACACTCGAGTCGACGAGTGTGGTGGAGACGACTGAAGCGGATGAAGCGGTGATGGTCGCTGAGACCTCAAGTGCGACGACGGCGTCCGACGAAGTTGCTGTCGAGGCTTCAGAAGCTGCTGTGCTGGAATCCGCTGTGGTCGAAGTGACCGAGACCGCAATCGCCACAGAGAACGCTGTTGAAGTCGTGGAGAACCTTGAAGTTACCGAATCGACCACCATCGCCGCCGAAGTCGCCAGTGTCGAGATCGACGTCTCCACGGATGCTGTCGCAGCAGCTGCAGTGACGGAAAGCGAACTGGACGCTCGAGAGGACGCCGTGGTCGTCACCAACGAGGAGGTCGCGGAGATCGACACGGAGATCGACGCGGAGATCGTCGTCGCCACCTCCGCTGATGCAGCTGCTGCTTCGATCGAGGTTGACATCTCCACCTCCCAGGCGACCATCACGCACAACAAGGCGACGGTGAGCGAGGAGGAGACTGCGACCCTCTCGATTGAAGTGGAAACGGAGACTTCGGCTGCGGTCACCACGACCCGCGAGGCTACCAGCGACTCGCCAGGCGAGCACGTTGGCGACAATGTTGTTGATGACGAGCAGCAAGTCGCAGCCGAAACTTCTGCTGTCGAGAGCAGCGTTGAGGTCGAACTCGACATCGCTGGTGAGGAAGTGGTCGCAAGCGACACTTCTGCCGTCGAGAGCAGCGTTGTCGTCGAACTCGCCATCGCTGGCGAGGAGCGCGAGATTTCGCAGAACCTCGTCGGTGCGTTCGATGCGGTGGAGGACGAGTCGAGTGACGAAGCCGACGAAGAAGCCGCCGCGGAGTCAGACGCGCGTGAGCACGAGTCGGATTCCCACTCGACCCACTCGCCCGAGGCTGCAGCGGCGGACGAGAAGGAGAACAGCATCGAGACGGCCGCTGTGGTCGCTCAAGAAACTGTTGTGGCGTCGAAGTCGGACTCTGTCAGCACCACATCAGTGCCGACCAAGCAAAGTGTTGCGACGAACCGAAAGGGATCGGTGTCTGCTTCTGTCACTGGAGTTGCTTCCAGCGCTGCGGCCAAGGAAAAGCGATCCACCGCAGCCATGAGCACTCGACCGCACGCCAAGAGCGACGTGAAGCGCGAGGGCGTCTCGAAGGTTCCAGCGAGGAAACCTGCGGCTGTGACCGCAGCGGCTGCGGCAGGCGGCGAGAGTGCAACGAAGCCGAAGGTCACGAAGGAGCGGACGCGCTCTGTGTCCCGCCCGGCAATCGCCACGGAGAGCAGCAGCAGCAGCAGCGCATCAGCGTCGGCCTCGACGACTGCTACACGTCCCCCGAAAGCCACCGCCGAGGTCTCTGTGCGCCACACGGCGTCGAGCGTGAAGAAGCTGCCTGATGTGAAGGCTCGAGCGAGTGGCCCAGCTGCTGCTGCTGCTGCTGCAGCAGTGCCGATAGCACCGGCGGCAGCCAAGAAGCCGTTCTCGACGCTCGGAGCGGCGGCGCCAAAGCCGAGCGTTCCAGCGCCGATCGACGCGCCGGCGCAGGCGCCTCTGCCTCGGAAAGCAGCTGTACCGGTGCAGGCGTCGCCTGCGAGAAGAGCGTCAGTGTCGACACCGTCAGCTGCGAAGACCGAGAAGGACAAGAGCGGTGGCGCCGACAAGGCGCATCGCTCGCCGTCCGTGGCGGTGAAGAGCAGCGCAGAGCCGCCGGCCCAACCGGCTCGACAGCGAGTGGCCAGCAAGCCTGCGGTGCCGACTGCCGCTGCTCTGGCGGGTGCGGCGTCGCCGGCCGCACCTGCTGCTCGCCGCACGGTTGTGAAGCTGCGCTCGCAGTCGACGGACTCGCGCGACGTCGCGGAGCCGAAGCGGAGCGAGTGGAAGAGCACGTTCGCTCGCGTGGAGCGGCGCACAGAAGACAAAGAGGCTGCAGCGAGAGGCAACGAGGACGCGCGGCCTTCCGGGAAGGAGCACGTGAACACCGGTCGCCGCCAGAGCCTGGGGAGCAGCAGCCGCCAGGTGCTCGCGCCGAAGGCAGCGACGCCGACGTTCGCGCGGCGCCAGAGTCTGACGGGCAAGGCGTCGGTCGTTGGCGTCGCTCGTCGCCGGGCGGAGACGCGCGACGCGAAGCGCGCGGGCGACCGCGACGGCAGCGGCAGCGCGTCCCCGTCGTCGTCGTCGACGGACTCGCCGGACCCGTTCGCGCGCGCGCTGGCGCAGCAGTCGGCAGCGGATCGCAAGGTGCACGGCTCGACGCCCCGGTACTTGGACTACGCGAGCACGCCGACGTACATGCGGCGGCACCAGGAGCAGGCGGAGCGCCGCAAGCGCCTCGAGGCGATCAACGCGCTCAAGTCGGAGGAGCGGCAGCGCGCGCTGCGCGTGTTCTTCGCGGACAAGCAGCACGCGACGTTCGCGACGCAGGAGGAGGAGCTGCGCCGCGGCTCGGAGCTGCACGCGTACACGCAGGCGCTGCGGCAGAAGGAGCGCGAGGCGGAGAAGGCGCTGCGGCGCGACAAGTCCCGCGCGCGGCACGAGGCTCGCGTGGGCCAGACGAGCTCGTCGGACGACGCGGAGTTCCCGGCGGCGGCGGCGCGCAGGGGGAGCAGGAAGAGCAGCAACCAGACGGAGGCGACCGAACTGAAGACGACGACACTGGTCGGAACAACGGAGGAGGAGGACGACGGCGTGAGCGAGAACAACCGCGCGGTGCTGCAGGAGGAGGAATCGGTGGCGGCGAAGCTCTTGGAGCGTGTGGCGAGCGTGGACGAGGAC
>JAASGM010000600.1:0-15980 GCA_023334215.1 Globisporangium cystogenes | reverse complement strand
GGAGAGGGGGGACTGCAGCCGCCAGAAACTGCGGGAAGATGCGACGGCCAGGCGAAGCTTGCAGCGCCATGGCGACGCCAAGAACATGCAACGGGCAGGTGAAGTTGTCTTGTGGGTCTCGAAAGAGCGACACACCCTGCTGAGTTGCGGTCTTCACTCACTTAAATCTCATGAACACAATGCCGCCTATGAACCGATGTGTGAGTTAGTACATTCGTTTGCAGCGCTTCACTGGCACAATCGGTCGCACCTGGGTAGACCGATAGCTGGTTCTTCTCAAGCTGCTCAGCGTCTGACCCACGGCCGTACAAATACCAAAGCATTGTCACTAGCGCAGCATCGAGGTAGTCGTCTGGCGTCGTAGCGAGCTGGTAGATGGACTTTACGATGATGCTGATGACTTTCTTCGTGCACGGGGGGCTTGCTTTACCACTCCTTCAACAGCGCGCTTTGCACAGTACCGATCGACAGTGGACAGCATCTTCTGCAGCCGCTTCATGACGAGATGGCCTTGTAGAGGATACTCCTCCACGAGCCAGTTCTTGACGTTGCCGAAGTAAGACAGGATGGAGTTGCGAGCTAGCAGCTTGCCGAGGCGTCCGTCCTTCTCCACAAGCGACATGGCAAACCGGTCCAGTATAACGCATAGATTCTTATCAGTTGAGTCATTCGCAATGCGCGCACGCGCGTCGACGAGAGAGACGTCCTCTGTGCGAAGGTAGGCCTCGAACGCCTTGATCGCTGTCGCTCTGGTGCACTGGCTGTTCGCCGGGACCAGTGGCAACAGACGTCGTCGCCACACTCAATGTTGATCTGCGAGTCCGCGACGGTTGAAACGGAGAAGAAATTTTGAGCGCAGTTTTTATATGACGATTTGTATGACATATTAAATATTTTTGTTTCATTCCAATGAGATATTTTTGGAATAGTTGGAAGCTAAATTCGGGACAATGCTTATCAGTCATTGGACAAAATACACGGGTAATCAAAACCGATTCGCTAAAAAATGTCCCCATAAGTTCTTATTGGCTCCTTCACGGTATACTTAATGCAAGTAGTGTATCAAGTTGGAATCTGGTTGTTATTTTACCATACCCTCCATGACCAACTTCAGCCGTGTGATCCCGAGCGCGCAGCATGTCGCGACGGCGGCCGCGGCGAAGAGCAGCGTTCCGGGGGCAACGGATGGCGACCAGCTCACGTCGAGCACGAGTAGAATATCGACGGAGCACGGCGTCCTGCCGATCGACCTGATCCTCTCGAAAGGAACGCGGCGGGTATGCTGGGCGATCATCGTGAGCATCCAGCTGCTTCACGTCCCCGTGCTCGCTGCTTTCGCCTTCGTCTACGCGGATCTCCACACCCGCGACTCGCTACTCTGGCTCTTCTCTACCGTCTACCTCTTCTCGGACGCCACCGAGTTCCTCGACACGTACAACCTGCTCATCACTACGAGCTTTGCGCTGTTCGCGGCAATCTTCGCGTTCATGCTCTTCGAAATGGTGTTCTACTCGATTCGGTATCGACAACTGGCGTTCGGTGAGCGCGTGCCACAAGAGGATGCATCGGAGAACCACGACATCGCGAGGTGGCGTTGGAGCTCCTGCTTCATCCAGCATGGTCGCAGCCTGCTCACGAAGTGGAACGAGACATTCGGTATCCGCGGACGCTACTTCCTGATCGGACTCATGGCGCAGGAGACAGTCGAGATCGCGCTCCAGACATCGCAGGCGTATGCGACAAGCAAGTTTGTGAGCAACCTCGTCCTGAATCTGGTATACGGACTCCTCATCTGCACGAACTGCATGTCGACGGTGCTCGTGTACCGCTGGCTTCGCGAAGACTCAATCTTCGAGCGTCTCGTGTGCGTCATGACGGACCTGGTGCTCGACTTCGTGTGGGGCGTCGTGCTTCCGTTCCTCCTCTTCTACCCGCGGCTCTCCGAGTACGCAAACAGTCCGGAAGGGACTAACCTAGGGGTGTCCCCGGAGCTCATTCGCGCAGAAATCGAGCACTCGCTGATCCTTTCTCCGACGAGCTACGCGTGGAGCTTCTTTCCGTTCTTCAGCACCGTGTGGAACATCATCAAGCTTCGGAGGCTTTTGGTGCGCAGCGTCCACCTCAGTCCGATGACAGCGAAGCTCAAGGTGTTGATGCAGCGCCGGCGGACAGAGCGCATCAACAGTTGGCAGCTTCGCTTCCGCCTCGCGAAACTTGTGCCGAAGATCCAGCTCTACTTCCACTATGCGGTTTTCGCTTTCGGCGTCTTCGTCTTTTGCGTCTCGATCCACGCGTCTGGGATCTTCTTCCGAGACGAGCACTCGCCGTTCCTCTGCGTTCACCAGGTGTACCCGTGGTTCGCGGTGCGCAAGTCGTGTTCAATGAGGCGAATCAACTGCACCCAGGCGTCGATCATTGGATCCAGCAGTGAGATATCCAGCGCAATGGATTTGTTCAACGCAAACTCGCTCACGAACTTGGAGATCGTGGGATGTCCGGAACTGGTGATGCCGTCGACACTGCTCCAGTTTACACAACTTCGAGTTCTCGCCGTCCAGTCCTCGGTGGTGAAACACTGGTCTGCGAACGCGTCAGTCGAGCGCATGCCAGCGCTCGCGACACTCAAGTTGTACGATCTCGAGTTCGACGACGTTCCTGGGGGTATCCTCAAGCAACCAGCATCGATGGAGTGGGTTAGCATCTTCAACTCAGACATCGGCCAGTACGAGCAACGGATCGGTGCTGGCTGGAGCATGGTCAAGTACTTCTACTGCGACACCTGCGGACTGACTTCGATTCCCGCGTTCGTAAATGCGATGACCGGGCTGCTCGAACTCTCAGCGTGCTACAACGCCATCTCCGACATCCAAGAGCAGTTCTTCTCCGAGCGATCGATGAACATTGTCTATCTGGACGGGAATCCGCTGCAGTCCCTCCCCAGTTCTTTGTGGCAGCCGAGCCTCTTCGACTTGTTCATTCAGCACACCAACGTCTCGATCCGCTCGACGCAGATCGACGAGCGCTCTGTAGATCCAAATCTGGTCGTTCGCGCCGCGGGGTCCCCTCTGTGCAAAAACGGCGAGTACTTGTTGGACCAATTCACCGCCATCTCCCATCAGTTCAACTGCGAGGAGAAGTTTGTGCGCTTCGGCTGACACGACTGTGCAAAGAGAGTTCGCTCAACAGAGTCGGCACTTGTTGCCCGTGATCAATACTAGAGTTCCTGCATCCAGTACAAGGAGCTGTTGGTTCTACTATTGTCTGGGTTTGACGCAGATGAGCAATGTCCCCTGGAGAAACACCGCTTCACGACCACGACGCAGTTCCAGAAACTGCAGCTCGTGCTTCAGTACATAACGTTTGGGGATCTCCAGACGTACCTGTCGACGATCTTCATCGGAAATCAGAACTCGCCGGAGTCACAACAGTACTTTCGCGATCGCTGGCGTCTTGGCGGAGGCGCTTGAGTACGCGCACTCGGCGTCATCTGTCGAGTTCAGAAGTGTCGCGCGTGAACAGCACAGTAGGACGGTGGCTTGAACCAGAGGTTTTGGGCGGTGAGGCGAACCACAGCGCATTCACCGGCGTGTATGCGCTCGACGTGGTGCAGTGGGAGCTCGACACATGGGACCCGCTGTTCGCTCGGTTTCTGCTCGAGCGCGACTTTGGACTCAGTCGCGTCGAAAACAACAAGATCGAGATCGTGTGGCAGCGCATGGCGAACGGCGGACTGACTATCCACGGTCGGTGCGGGAGCTGATCCTCCACTGCCTCGAATCGGAGCCGTTCGACCGCCCGAGCGTGTTTGTCGTGCTGCGCGCGTTGCGGCGTTGGGTGACCAGGAGTAGGGTTTTGTGGTGACACCGTTGCGGTGCACTCCAAAGAGTCAACGTTTGTGCTCGCACGCGCGACACCAGTCCGCACCTGCCTGAGAGTAGTGGATAGGAGCGTCACTAAAGTGTTCGTGCAAGTGTTGTGAATCGGACAGTGTGAACGGACTACGAAAACAGGTCAAGCCTGCGCCGATATCCGTAGCTTCATCTCGGGTTCAAGGCATCGATAGGTGAATGTGCGTGTGTACTGTACTATGTTATGGTACTAGAGTAGCAAGTTGGCGAAGCACCTGCCAAATGCACTCGAAGAACCCACTCAGACAACCACGCACATTTGGCAATCGATGTGGAAAATTGATCACCGTTTGTGCTATCGAAGCTCCTGACGTCCCGAACGAAATGAAAAGGTTGTCGCTGACGGAGGAAGTCATGTGCGTCGAACATGTACCACGAGGCAAGGCAGACGAAGAGAAAGAGAACGAGAGACCCAGCAGAAACGATTGACCTCCTTCAGAGATTTAGACCAAAACGAGATGCAACGCTGACAGATGACGACTGGGACCGCTTCCTCGACGACGCCCCCGCCGCCGCAGACCCCGCCACCACCGCTGCTTCCGCTGCCCGTCGCTGCTTCTCGTTCCCGGTTCCACGGGTAAATAGAACAGCGATATGTATCAAAAAGACCGGCGCTTTTGATTGCTTCCTCCATCGGAGAGTCGACACCGACGAAGCCTGAGACGACGACCGCGCGCTCCCTCCCCGCACACACACGAATGCCCGACCGCTCGACCGCCCGCAGTTCGCGCCGATGCTCACCCCTTTTCCATAGGCAAGCTTACCCGCTCACCGGAGACACGGACTCAGGCTTGGACGTGACCGGGCACGGCGTCGGCACATCAGGCTTCGAAGTGATCGGGCACGGCGTCGTCGGGTTCACAGGGGCCGGCGTGTCGGGCTTCGCCGTCACCGGGCACGGCGTGTCAGGCTTGGCCGTCACCGGGCACGGCGTGTCAGGCTTGGCCGTGATCGGGCACGGCGTGTCAGGCTTGGCCGTGATCGGGCACGGCGTGTCAGGCTTGGCCGTGATCGGGCACGGCGTGTCAGGCTTGGCCGTCACCGGGCACGGCGTCGACGAACCAGCAGGCTTGAGGCAGCCCACAGACGGGAACACGCAGCCCCACGTCTGGCCGTTCACGATCTCGCACACCGCGTCTTCCTTCGCCACACACGCCTTGCCGTCGTACGACGGGAGGTACGGGTGGCAGTCCGCGATCGCCGCGTCGCCCTTGAGCGGACACGCCTTGCCCGCAGGCGCCGCGCCGGCGCCGGAGCACATGGCTCCGCGCGAAGCCGGTGAGTTGTACGTCGCGTCGCGGCAGACAGACACCGGGAGATCCTTGAGACCCGCGACGGCGCTCACGGCCACGGCGGCCGCGAGCACGAGCGACACGCCGAACGTCTTCATACTTGGTGGTGGTGGTGGTTGGTGTTCGTAAGGGGACTGGCTCCTTCTTCTTCCTCCTGGCACACACGAGCGAGCAAGGGTCTCGACCGACCGGCAGCAAGCGAGCGAGCGATTACGACGGCGGCAAATTCGGAAGTGAGCGGGCGGGAGGCGAAAATCCACTCTGATCCTCCCTCCCCCTTCCTTGTCTTGCGACTTCTCTCTCTCTGCTGCGAAATGCGTGGGGGTGTGGGGGTGTGAGGCAGTCAGTCAGAGGCAGACACAAAACCGGGTGCGTGCGTGACTGTACTGCATGCACCTGATGCCGGCGGCGGAAGCGGGAAGACCAGGAACGTCGTCGCGACGACAAAGTGGAGAACATCCATCTCCCTCTTCGAGAGTTCAAGGACCCCGCGGCGGGGTTTTTGACTTTTTGAGAAGACCTCCACACCAATTTCGAAGCCGCATCTTCAACATGGGCTTTTTCGTGCGCAAAACACATTGCTCACAAATCCGTGTGCCGGTGTGGTGCCTGCGGCTGCAAAGACACCAGAACGCTGCAACGCTGCTCGATGCCGCTTGCACAAAAGCAAGGCGCGCGAAGGCTCGAGTGTGCACGGTCTTGCGCACATTTGCACAGGCCCGAGAGCGCTGCAGTTCGACTTGCATGCATTTGCTGTTAGCAGCACAGACCCCGAGAGCGCTGCACCAGCGGGCAATACAGTACTGCATTGAGTGACTGAATAGTACACGTCGGCATCCCGCATCCTTTTTGCCGTGCGAGTCGATTTTATCCAAAAGTCTGTCGGATTTGGGGTGTTCAAAGACTTTTGTGCGCGTAAAAACGGTAAAAGACTTTTCGAAGCTTCTTTTTTGGCGTTCGGGTGCTGGTGTTGGGTTCGAGATAAAGCACAGAGGTCTGGATGGCTGTCATGGCGAATGGCGCACAGAGGTGTTTGTGTCTCGACCAGGAGCTCTGTGTCCGAGGGCTAGCTAGATGACTCTCACTTCGTTCGCATCGAACGAGTGCTCGAGCGCACTCGAGCCCGCCAGAAAGAAATGATAGAAAGGGGCAAAGCGCGGCTGACGCTCCCTCCGTCCGTCGCTCAGCGCTCGGTCTCTCGTCTCGACGCGCACGACAACGTCGACGAGATTGAGACCGCGGGAGGAGGATGCGCCTGTCACGTCTTCTTCATCGAAATCCGCACGTCGTCGTCACTCCAAAGAGCACACACACACACACTTCGGGTCGCAGAACGTGCACTCCAGACCAGCTGGCCCCAACTGCAACGAGGTCGAGCGCAGCGAGCGTGAAGACTAAACACTCGACGAAGCTCGCGCGCTGAGCCAAACGAGGCTTACTGCCGGCCCCTCTCCTCCTTCAATCGGCCGATAGTTTTGGAAGCGCGATACAGATAGCTTTGGAGCGGCCGCAGGAGGAGCGACGGGAGGCGGGCACGAGCGTGTTCACTCTGCAATTTGCCTCCTCCTCGACAAATCCCCCAGTCTCAAGTCACCACCCTCTCCTCCATCAAGATGAAGTCGTTCTTCGCCATCGCCGCCGCCGCCGCGGTCGCTGTTGTCGCCGCTGACGAGTGCGACCTGGCCAAGCTCCTGCCGCTTCTCCAGAACGACAGCGTGAAGGCGTGTTCGGCCGCGACGAACTGGCAGCCGCCTATTCCGCCGACGGAGGCGCAGTACCCGGCGGTCTGCATCGACTCGTGCAAGGCTGCGCTGGTGGTGCTTGAGGGCCTCGGGCTCGGCAACTGCTCGATTCGCAACACGATCTTCCTCGAGACGAGTCTGATCAAGCCGGTGCGCGCGAACTGCAAGTGGGACGGCGGTGCTGCGGCCCCGACCCCTGCGTCGACGACGAAGGCGCCGACGCCGGCCACGCCGACGGCTCCGGGCACGCCGACGTCTGCGCCGACGCCTGCGTCGACGGTGCCGAGCACGAAGAAGCCGGTGTGCTAAGCCCACATGGCAATCGCTCGACCGCGAGTGTGAACGTGCTCGGTAGCCCGTTCGCCCCCGGTTCGCGATACTCGGTCCATGTTTTCTCGCTTGGCGCCTTCGTCTGGCGGTGAGGATGGTCGACTCGACAATTCGTACGGCGCTTCTGCCTTTGCGACTCGCGGCGCTTCTCTTTAAGCTCCTCGCTGATCAATGACAGAGCACCAATTTCCTGTACTTCCGTGCTATTTTCTAGTGTGTTTGGGTGTTGGTCGGTGTTGGTGTGTGGTGCTGGTGCTGGTGCTGCTGATAGCATTCCAGAACGTACAGTATGTGCGGGCGTGCTGGAAAGCGTTGACAAGGTGCGAGTGTACAAGCGAGGCCCTGACAAGCTCTCGGCGTGTTGACGCCAGCGGATCCGCGTGGATACGAAAGGAGCGTGCTTCGATCTGAAGTTCGAGGAGTTTGCAGTTCTTCCCGTTACAGATTAGCGTGCTCGGCGCTCGCATCGTAGAGCGCTTTGCAAAGCTCCCTTGCGCTGTGCTTGCAGGCCACCCAGGGCCCCTCTCGCTGATACCACCGTCGAAGCTTGCTCCGCAGTTGGTCAGGAATCACCTGAAGTGAGTCATTTCCTCACTCAGCATGAGTCGCGTTTTCGCTCCTTGTTTCGGCAACGAATGAAGTCCTTCGCCGTGCTCGCCGCTGGTGCCACTGCCACTAGTTTGCTCAAGAATGCGGCCTTGAGAGGCTTCTTCCGCTTATCCAGGGCCCCAACGTCAAGGCTTGCCAGGCGGAACCCGGACTCACGCCGCCGGTACCGCCGAACGAGGCCATCCTCCCCAAGTTGTGCGACAACGTGGCGTGCAAGGCGATGCTCGCAAAGCTCAAAGCGCTCAACGATGGCGACTGCACTCTCGGCATCTATCGCCTCGAGACGGACTTTGTCAATCCGATCGAGGCGTACTGCGCGAACATGACGCCGACGGCGACTCCAACGACAGTCCCGCCACCGCCAACGTCGGCCCCGACTACGATTCCTGCTCCAGTCCTGTCGAAGCCGTCGACAGCTCCTACGACGGCACCAAGCCCGACCTTCGCGACTGCGCCTCCGGATCTGCCACCTGCCCCCGACCTCGAAGCCGACCTCGAAGCTGGTGTGCTAAGTACCGAGTCGATTGTGCAGGGGTCTCCTTGGAGATTCGTTGGCGGTCTGACGGAGATGCACGCGGTGCGAGTTCTCCACACATCGACGAAGGCTTTTCAATATGTGCTTCTTGCACTTAACAACTTCATCTGACCTCTAGCTCAGTACGTGACTGCTATTGATCTGTCGCTGTGGACGGACAGAAGGCATCGCTGCTGGCTTTTGCTGCCCGCCTTGCGCTTGTTTCGATCATGTGCGCCTGACGCCGGCGAGCTCATCGTGTTTCTCAATGTCGAGCGTCCGCATTGCGACTCGGCGCGGTTCGATCGAGTTCAAGTTTGAGAAGTCTGCAGCGCCGTTCGAGCGGTCGGCTCGCTCCTTCAACCGCTCAGAACGACCTCCAAGCACCCCGGTTCTCCGCCTTCCTCCCGTGCAGTCAGCGTGCTAAGTGGCGCCTGCTCCAAGCATCGAATTGCTTCAGTTGCTGTCTTGTTACGGTGTTGGACTACTCGGTTGCTTGCGGCTTGTGATCACGCGCTTCTTGCATCACTTGCAAGTGCCGCATTAAGAGTACACTTCCTTTCCGATTCATGGCTGACAAGTGCATCCGAGTCGTCACGAATCGGTGCAAAGTGTTCGCGAGAGACCAATGTAGCAACAGGCAAACATGCTCAGCGTCGATCCATGTCTTTCAGGTATGGATCGAGTTCCTGTGCACTGAAGTTTTCACAAACACTAGTTGTTGAATAATCAATGCGTGGGATAAAATCCGCTCGTCTGCGGATATTGTCAGAATATCTGCCTTTTGTCGGATGAGGTCATGTCATGAATAAAATATAGACCTCGAAGTCAAGCATTCCGTATTTTATCCGACATTCTACTGTCTGGCAGACAGGATTCACGACCCCAGAGGAACCTTTCCAGAGTTCCTTAACATCGACATCGTGTCGCGCTCGCAGTTCGCCCTCATTCGAGAACACCCTGCAGCAGCTCATGACTACAGTACTTGCGCCTCAGCAACCAACCAGTCAAGGGACATGGGGGCGTAGCGAAACACACAAACTTCGCGCCAGGACTGGCAACCTCTGTGGAGAAGGACTCACTGGAGCGATGCTCGCGGGCAACCGGGCGAAAGAGCGTAAACATCCCGTGCAGCACGATCGAGCGAGGGTGGGTGTCGACCGCCGGTCGGTCAGCGAGCGCGTTCACAACAACGACAACAGCAGTGCTGTGAAAGAACGACATTAGCATTCGCCTCACCCGCTGAAAGCATCGACCTGGCCGGGTGGAAGCCACACCCGCGTCCAACACTGTAAGCGCCAGGCATTCGAAGAAACGGCGGAGTACAGTTTGAAGGAGACTGGTGTTACCGGTGCTTGGGTTCTGGATGACGCGTGTCTCGACGGGCCTCTCTGAGATATCGACGCTCGACTAGCCGAGCTTCAAGGGCCTGGAACAGCGAGGCGGCGTCACCCCGCAGCTTGCGAACGAATTCGTTAGACCAAGTGCGCGGTGCGGCGGCCTCGCTCCGACTTGACTGGCTGCTTCATGACTGCAGAGTGCACTTGTCAAGGTCGCTCTCTCATTCAGAGTGGACACTTTCCGGCGCTCCTTCCTCTTCTTCAACCCTCCGCGACAAGAGCGGTCCATCGATCAGCTCTGCTGCAAGCGCAGTGCAAGAGCCTTCGAACATGCAGAGTGGCGCCCGCCCGACACAGGTACAGCATGTACCAGGAACCAAGACTTTGTCCGGCACACCAACACCTCTTGGCCTCTTCGGCAAGGATCCAAGCGATCCGAGGACTCCGTACATTGCTCGCATCGCAGCTTTCACGCATGAACAAGCCAGCAACTACAGCACACATGCCGCGCGAAACAAACATACCGGGCCCCCCGAGAGATAGCGAGAGATCAAAGACTCCACCTTGCAGTCCTCCTCGCTTCCTCGCTCACTCGCTTGCAGTTGTGCCGCCAGTCTCATTTGCTATCCTCCCGCCGGCTTCGCGTCGCCCACCTTCCTTCCTCGACTTTTTCGACTTCGAGCGAGCGTGAGCTGGTGAGTGTGAGCAAACGAGCGTTGTGAAAGAGAGAGAGACAGCGGTCTCCTGCGTCCCCGACCTGCCTTCACTCGCTCGACTCACTCTGCAATTTGCCTCCTCCGCGACAAATTCCCGTCTCAACACCTCCCCTCTCGACCGAAATGAAGTCCTTCTTCGTGCTCGCTGCCGCCGTTGCGGTCGCCGCTGTCAACGCTGTCGACTGCGACGTCGCCAAGCTTCTTCCGCTGCTCCAGGACGAGAACGTGAAGACGTGCGGCGCGCAGACCGGCCTCACCCCGCCGGTCCCGCCGACCGCCGACGTTCTCCCCAAGCTGTGCGACAACACGTTCTGCAAGGCGGGGCTCGCGAAGCTCAAGAGTCTCGGCGTCGGCGACTGCACGGTCGCTGGCTACCGCCTCGAGACGGACTTCATCAACCCGATCGAGAAGTACTGCGCGGGATCGGCGCCGGCTCCGTCCCCGAGCGTCACTTCGTCGACGCCTACCACGAGCACGCCGACGACGGGCACGCCGACGACGGGCACGCCGACGACGAGCGCTCCGACCACCCAGAAGCCGGTCTGCTAAGCGCGTATTCTCCGTTCTCTCCGATCATCTCGGACGCGCCAACTTTGCGCGCACCAGCCTCGATGCATCGCTCGCCAGTTCGCTCGTCTGCTGCCTGCCTGCGTGAGTGTGTATGAGAGTGTAGCGCAAGTAATTCGTGTGCCTCGCGCAGGACGCGAATCAAGTGTACTTCGTTTTTGAACCAGATCCGCTCGTCTCGCGTTTGTGTGTGTACCGCTCGACGGTCTGACGGGTTGTATGTGCGTCGCTGTCGCCGCCCCACTTGCGTAGGATGGAAGCAGCAAGTGCCGAATGTCATGCTCCGAAGCTGTCTCCACCGAAATATGAACACGCACGTATGAGCAGCGCGGCGGCATCTGGTGGTGAAGTGTATCCATGTGCGAGGCAGTCGCAGCGTGTTGTCAAAGTGACTCATGGTGACTCATGTGGAGACCATTTGGTGGTGAGTGATTGGCGACATGTTGCAACTCGGTGGCTCGACACCGATTCCGACAGTGATCAGCGCGAGTGCGACGATCACGGACGATGACCAAGATGTTCGACTCCGTCCGACCAACGGAGTCTGTCGCGGTGCCAGTTGCTGTGGTTGCCACTGCGAACGCGAACGAGATATCGTGCGCCAAGAGACGACGATGCAGTGCGCGGTGTCGTGGGGGATACTCCCGAAGAGAACCGAAACGAGTGACTGCCGTGCCGTGGCTGCTGTAGCAAACACTCGTGACCGATTACCACTTGCGTCTGTCGACTGATTGACCTGCTTGCTGCATGGCCACAACGCCAGGCGTTCTACAAAGCTCGCTCGAGCGCTGCTACTCCGCGTGCTCGTGCGATGCGCTCGCTGAGACGCTGTTGCTGGCGCTCGGGTCGCTCCCTTCCGCCGACTGCTCGCCGTCGTCGTCGTCGAACTTGCGCGACGTGTCCACAGGGTAGACCCAGCGCTGGTAGAGGTAGATGAAGAAGATGATGTCGTCCCGGAAGCAGCTGAGGCGGTGCATCGTCGGCATTGTGATGATGAACGCGAACAGGTCGTCGATGAACGTGTTGAGCGCGCGGTAG
Source organism: Globisporangium cystogenes (assembly GCA_023334215.1). Classification (NCBI taxonomy): domain Eukaryota; phylum Oomycota; class Peronosporomycetes; order Pythiales; family Pythiaceae; genus Globisporangium; species Globisporangium cystogenes. The sequence goes on along the minus strand of JAASGM010000600.1, from coordinate 3,924 downwards.
ATCAGGTAGCGCCACTGCAGGTGCGCCACGCTCTTGAGCTTGTAGTTGATCACCAGCTGTGGCATCATCATGATGAACCCGAACGCGTAGACTGCGCCGGTGAGAGAGCCCAGCACCCAGGCGTAATAGCCCAAGTGCTGCTTGTACAGCAGCGAGTACGCCGAGTAGCCGACCATCAGCGGCACGAGGACGAACATCATGTGGTTCGTCGCCATCTCGTCCACTTGCCGCGTTTGCTTCATCGCTTGGGACGACGCCGCACTGCCTTTCGGCCGCCACACCTTCAGAACCTTCCACACCAAAAGCACACAGCTGATCGCGGATGGCGCTGTGATCAGCAGCGTTGCCTCTTCGTTCACGAGGTACAGCAGAACCTGCGCGTGGAAAGCACGACATACATTCGAAAAGGTCAGCGCACGTGTCGCCACAAGCATCTCGACGTACACCCAGAACAGCACGTACGATCGACTGCGAGACGAGCGAGATGACCATGGACCGAAGCGAGATCCCAACCATGTTGCTGTCTTTCTTGCGCCAGTACGAGATGTCGTTCTTGAACGCGAGCCAGTCGAAGAGAATGTGGAGCAGCGAGACCGTCATCGTCACCGCGAGCAAGTACGGGTTCGTGTCGGCGATCATCGACCGCATCGAATCGAGGTCAGAAGTCTGGAACCCGAGCGACGCTTGCGACTGAAGCGCCATCTCCATCGTCAGCAGCAGCTGCCAGCGGGCGTACGACATCGGCTCGTACGAGATCTTGAGCGGCAGCGAGCGCACCGAGCGATTAAGCGGCACGAGTCTGTCCATGGTGAGCCCCATGTCGTCCAAGTACATGGATGGCACGTACTTCCACGTCTGGTCGGGCATCTGGTAGTAGCGCAGGTTGTGGTACACCAGCACGGGGATCTCCTGGTACGGGTACTTCTTGAAATCAGTCACCAGCCGAATCGCCATGTGCGGCTTCCAGTACGAGACGACTGGCGCCGAAAGCGCCGGGTCGTCCCCAAGCAGCTCCTGAGCGGATCCGTCATCATCGCCGTCGTCGTCCTCGGCGTGTTGCGTGTCAAGTGTCGGTGGCCGCGCAGGGAGGTACTCTTGCAGCAAGTAAGTCGCGTTCTTGGCGTTCTGGCGCGGCGCGTACTTGATCAGCGGGTTGGACTGGTGCACTGTTCGGAGGTGGTCGTAGTTGCTAGCGGCTGGGTTCGGGGACGACCCGACCTTCGTGACGTGGATGTGGAGATACACCGTCCCGTTGCCTCGGATGGAGTTCCAGAGCTCCGTCGCCGGCGCCTTCCCCCGCTGCGCTCGCTCTTTCGCTCGAGCAGCTACGCCGGACTGCTGCGCGAGCTGCAGCAGCGACGCTCGGGAAATGTTGAGCTCTCGGTACCGCTCGTTGTCCTTCCAGTCGAACGAGAGGTCAGAGAAGTTGCCGACGAACACGACCTGCGCGCTGGAGAAGTCGCCAGCGGCCCAATCCGAGCGCGGCGAGAGGTAGAACTCGGCGTGCAGCCCCTGTCCTGTCTGCGCTTCCGCCGGCGTTCGAGCGAACACGCGTGAGCACGAGGTCACTTGCCTCTTGATGCCCGGACGGTCACCACGCTGCCAGCCACACGCACCTCCCAGAGCGGGTCGAGTGTCGGGCCAGCGATGTCCTCAAACTGCGGATTGACGATCTTGTAGATCTACAGGTCAGAAACAGCGAAGTCGAAGCCGCATCGGCGTGAGCGTGGAGGTACAAACGCGAGCGCGGGAGCGAGAATATGAGGACCTGCAGCGCCGTGTAGCCGAAGTAGATCGCCTGCAGCAAAAGCAGGGGAGGGAGGAGGGGGGAGAGCAGCAGCCGCGCAGTCGTCAGAGCGACGCGCCGGATAGCATCAACAGCAGCATCTACGCACGAAGACGGTGACCGAGATCGTCGTGAAGCTGAGCCACTGGAAGACGCGGCGCATGGCGGTCGTCGTCGTTGGCGTCGTCGACCGAGTTTGCTTTGAATCACAATAAGTGACGTATCCGAGGATTTTAGTGATAGTGATAAAAGTAACAACATGCGGTAAGCTATTCGAGCGTACTTAGTGATTAAGTGCGAAAACGCACTTTACGCGCACACGAGGCGTACTTTACAGTGTTATGTTTAGAGTTTTCTTTTGGCATACTGAAAATGACAATAAAAAATCCACTCTCTTCACAATTATACAGTACCGGGTTGGCTCGGTGTGTAAAAGCATACTTTAATCAAGTCAATCTCGTTTTTCTGTCCTTTTTCTGGACAAATGTCTTTTTATGTCCTTTTCAGGCGTGTTGTCAGCGGCTTCTTTTGCTCGGCGTTGGTTGTCGCCGTTCATATAGTGCGAAAAGCGAGGGAACGTGGGGACTCTGCACCAGCCATTCCCTCAAAAGCCTGCGAAGTCGCTCACCACCTCCGCCGCCGCTATGCTGCTTGGACGACGTCTGCTGGTGCCGCTGGCGGTCGACGCGCAGGACCCGGCGCTTCGCCGCATCCAGCAGGACGACCGCTTCTTCTGCGAGACGATGGAGAGCATCCCGGCGCAGTATTACTTCCCGACCGACGAGGAGGAGAACTGGCGCCGCTCGCAGCCCAAGAGCGCGCGCAAGTACCACCGCGTGCGTAGTGCATGCTCCGAATAGTGATCCGCATCTCGTAGCGAAGCTGACGCGGAGAGTCCGCTCTATCTCCACCTTGCAGGACGTGCTCGCGCAGAACTTCCAGGAGTCGTCGAAGAAGTCGGTGAAGCGCGCCAAGTTCACGCCGAGCGAGCAGAAGACGAACGAGGAGCGGCAGCTGGAGACGTCGGCGGAGGAGAAGCGCCAGAAGAAGCAGGCGGTTGTTGCCGCTTCGTCGAAGCCGCTCAAGGCCGACAAGAACCCGTCGGCGACGAGCCTCGACGGGCTCAAGGAGCGCCTGGCGCTCAAGATCCAGGCCCACCGCGAGCAGCGCAAGGCCGACGAGAAGACGGGCACGAAGCGCAAGGAGCACGGCGGTGCCAAGATCGAGCCGGCGCCGAAGAAGCGCAAGGCCGGCGCGGCGTTCAACAACAAGTCCGGCAAGAAGGACGCCGAGAGCGCAGCGCCATCCGACGAGACGAGCGGCACCAAGCAGCAGAGCGGCGCGGCGGCGGGCGTGCCGGCCGAGTCGATTTCGTACGGCAGCCTGCTGCTGGCCGACGACAAGAAGCCCGTGGAGAAGAAGACGCGCAACGGCCAGGGCATCCGCGGCATCAAGAACCTGCTGAAGAAGGCGGAGAAGAACCAGCAGCGCATGGCGGAGCTCAAGAAGACCGAGGAGGGCAAGGCCGTCGTGGAGGCGAAGCAGTGGGACAAGGCGATCAAGCAGGCGGCGGGCGAGACGGTGATGGACGACCCGAAGCTCCTGCGCAACAAGCTCAAGAAGAAGGAGAAGGCCAAGGCCAAGAGCGCCAAGGACTGGTGCGTTCTGCTGTGCGCAGTGGTAGCAGTGTGTTGTTGTTGCGATGTATGAGCTCATCGCCTGCCTCCTCCCGTTCGTCCAGGAAACAACGAGCAGCGCAGGTCGAGATCTCGAAGAAGGACAAGCAGAAGAAGCGGCAAGCGAACATCAAGGGCGGGCGGCACGCAGCGGCGGACAAGCGCCTGGAGGAGAAGAGCAAGGGCCGGAAAGGACCGGTGCGTTGGCTGGTTGGTCGCATCGAGTGAGTGGGCGAAGTGAGCGGCGCTGACGCTCGTGTTGTGGTGCGGTTGTCTCGTTCAGCGTGCCGGCTTCGAGGGCAAGAAGGGCGAGAGCTTCCTGAACGCGGAGGACAAGAAGCAGAAGAAGAAGTAGCGCGCGTCCCCCGCGCGCTCGCCGAGCGTTCAATAGAGACCCCAGTGCGTGCGTTCGGTGTCCCGAGATGTATTGGATACAGGAGGTGGAGGGGAGGGGGGGGGGGT
>JAASGM010000060.1:0-45477 GCA_023334215.1 Globisporangium cystogenes | reverse complement strand
GCTTGCAAACTCGGAGCGCGGCGTGTTCGAGAATGAAGCCATCCACGACAGCCTGTGTGACCAGCGCGAGAGGCTGGCGGGCAGTCAGTCAGATAATGTCCAGAGGGGGCACACGATGGCGCTTTCTCCTTTCGCCTTCATGCGCGACTCGCATGCTCAGAGCATCAGGATGCAGCATGGCTGCTTCAAGCGAAGCCAAGTTCGCAAGCTCCAGAGGAAAGCGAAAGGCATGATGATGAAGGAGCATCTCGAGCCGAGAGTCGCCAATCCGTCGAGCCGAAGTCGAGTGGATAGGCTAATTCTAAATTTAGGAAAAAGTGTTCACTCGATTCTGCAAACGCGGCTGTTCAACCGACGCAAAACGGACCGATTCGACAGTTTGGCTCTATTTATAAGATACAATCGAACACTGGGACCAGGTCAGTTTATGTCCTCCTGACACGACCTGGCTATAATCATCACAGAGATGTAGAAACAGGCGCAACGGCAGACACAAAAGAAATTGTGCGCGGGTGCGATTGGTCCAATTTTTGCTTGGACTTGCTTGGAGCTTGGAGCAGCTTGTCTGCGCTGCTCTTCATCGCGGCGGCGCTCCGACCAGCTTCACGCGAGACTCGCTTGACCCGGTTTGCTGACTGTGGTGGCGTGTGCATGTTCATGCGTGCGTGTGTGCAGTGAGAGAGGGGCGTGCGTGCATGCCAGTCAAAATGTGTGTTTGGTCGCCACGAACTCGCGTTTCGCTGTGTGCACTCTCGAGCAGGAGCGCCTTAGTCTTTGCAGGATGCGAGCTGCAGGCAAGACATGGGTTTGGATTGACAGGCGCGGTCTCTCTCTCTCTCTCTCTCTCTCTCTCTATCTATCTATCTATCTATCTATCTATCTCTCAATCTATCTCTGACCAACCTGGTACTTGTACAGTATCGCCCAAGCGGCGGCGGTGACACTGGCGGCGTTGTGGCTGCCACCTGGCGAGTTGCAGCCTGCCGCGCACATGTGATGTGGCTGTCATGCTGGTGCTGGCTGGTTGGCGTGCTCGCTGCGGCATGATGATGGTCAGTTTCCGTGCGTCCTTACGTCATGCTGCGGCCGGAAGCTGGCAACAGCTTGCCGAACTTGCACACTTGGATCACAGCAGCAGCAACAGCATCGGTGGCGTGTTTGCTGCTCTCGGCTGGGCCGCCCCATCCGAGCAGAAAGCTGGCGCGCTCGCTGCTGCTGCTGCTGGGTGCGCTGAGTGGTGGCGTCGCAGGGATGAATGCGCCGCCGCCGCTGCTGCTTTCCTCTGCGAATTGCAAGCCCGAGTCGGCAAGGCAGGTTGCAGTACAACAAGAAGCAGCAGCAGCAGAAGCAGCGCGGCGGGGCTGTGAGCCAGCGCTGTTGCTACTTGTGAACCGCCCCTCGGCGGCGACGTTGTCGGCGTGTGCATGCGTGCGCGGCAACGAGTCGACGTCGTAGAAGCCATGCATTCCGACCCGCGAGCCTCAGCCACACACCCACAGTCGGCGAGCGCGCTGCAGGTCCGGCTGGCACGAATGGTGGACCTGCCTTGGCGCCACAAGCTGTTGTTGTGTGCGACGACGATGATGGCGATGGCCGCGAAGAAGCAAGGCACAGGAAGATCGGCTCCGCATCGTCGCCGGCCGCGAGACGACGCGACGCACGCGGCTTGCGTCTTGGTCTCCGGCGCCAGTTGGCGCGCCGGCACACGACGAAAACTGTTGTTGTTTGCCGCGTTCGCGCATAATACGCTGCCGATAATTTGCGAGCGCACGGCATGCTGCTGGTCCGCGCGCGATGCTGGTCAGCCAGCCGTGCAAGGCGATCGAGTGGACAGGCTCGCGAACGAGCGAGCGAGCAAGCGAGCGGGCCAGGTCGAAGCCGATGCCCGGAGGCAAGACGGAGGCAAAACGAAGGCGGCGCTGAATTTCGCTGGTTCTGAGTTGGGCGCCACAAGCCGCAAAGCAAGGATAGGAAGGTCCGCAGAGCCTGTGTGACTCTTGCTAACGCAGCCGGCGGCGCACACTCGCTGCCTCTGTAATCTTGCTGGGCACCTGCGCCGCGCGCATTCCGCCTCATGCGAGCGTGAAGAAAAGCAGGCAAATTTAATTCGGAGCTGTCGTGCGCTCGTCATCCCTTTCTTTACAAAAATCGCGGTAAAATACCGGCTGGCTCATGTCGCAGATCGAGTTCGCCACTTGCACTCGAGCCGCTGCTCTCGAGCCGGAGACGCCACACTTCGCGCGCTCACTCACTCACTCACTCTCGCACTTGCACCTCCGCCGCCGCCGCTCACCCGCTCGCTCTCGCTGCTGGCCGGCCGCGTCGCGTTCGCGCGTGTGCAGGTTGCCTCCGTTTTCCTTGAACGCACGCGCGATTCCTTGAGTGCAGGCTGCCATTTGCCGAAAAGATCGCCGCCACTCGCTCGTGAGTGCGCCACCGGAGCCAAAGTAAACAGCACCAGCCAGTCGAGTCAGTCAGACTGTCTTCGTTCGCGATGCTCAACCACCACGCACTCAACGGCGCAGCCGGCGCCGCGCCGCCGCCAACCCACCAGCAGTCGTACGTGAGTGGCTTTGACTACCCGCAACACCAGCACCAGCACCAGCATGGCGACACGCTCCGCCCGACGCTCGACAGCACCACCGGCTACTACCCGCTCCCGTACGCGCAGCCGACCGCGTACTACGCAGCGGCGCCGAGCCACCAGCCGCAGTACGCGGCGCCCGCCGCCATGTCGTCGCTCAAGCGCAAAATGGCGTCGGCGCCGTCGTCGGCGTCCGCGTCGCCGGTGTTCGGGACGCCGGACAAGCTCTGCGACCTGTGCTACCACCCGGACCCGGTGCTCTTCTCCGCCGCGTGCGGCCACCTCTTCCACTCGCGCTGCGTGCACGTGTGGCCGCTCGCCGCGTGCCCCGTGTGCGACGCCGCGATGCCGCACGTGAGCGTCATCCGGCTCGACATGAACGCGCAGATCGACACGCGCAGCGGCAAGTGGACGCGGCCGGAGGAGAAGTTCATCGACTGCATCCTGACCGAGTTCGACCGCAGCGCCTTCCCGCTCGCGAACGGCACGCCCGTGCGGCTCGTGCTCGCCAAGCTGCTCAACTGCTCGACGATGCGGCTCTCGAAGAAGTTCCAGAAGAACGCGCTCGGGAAGCGCACGTTCCGCGTCGCCAAGCCGCTCAAGGGCGAGGCCGCGATCGCGTTCGACCGCAACGCGCACGTGCAGCGCCAGAAGGAGTTCTCGCGGCTCGAGGCGATCTTCCGCCACGAGCTCGTCGAGCAGTTCCGGCGCGAGAACAACACGGACGACGGCGCGTACGCCGAGACGCAGGACCTGCGCCACGCCGTCAAGCAGTTCTGGGTCGTCAACTTCGTCAAGCTCGCGGTGCTCATCGGCCAGCCCGTGGCGGGGCTCGACGTCTCGGACTCGAAGAAGCGCAAGCTCGCGCTCGTGATGATCCGCAACGGGCAGTTCGACGAGCTGCTCTCGTGGAACCGCTCGCCGGCCAACACGCCGACGATCTCGCCGATGCCGCACCTGGGCGGCGCCGAGAACGCGCCGTGGAACACCAGCGGCGGCGGCGCGTACAGCGGTTCGCAGCCGATGGACCCCCACGAGCAGCAGCCGGTCAAGAAGATGCGCACGCCGGAGAGCATGCCCCGCACGGTCTCGAGTGGCAGCGTCGACCTCGACGCGCCGCAGTTCGAGATCCAGCCGGCGCCGCCGATGGCAGTGGCGACCGCGTACGAGTACTGCAAGACGTCTCCGCCGCGCGGGTACTCGCCGGCGGCTGCGGACCACCACTACTACGCGGCGAGCTCGGGATACCCGCGCGCCGCCTACGGACAGTACGTGGTCAAGGCGGAGAAGGCGGACAGCGTGCACCAGCAGCAACAACAGCAGCACTTTGGGCAGCACCTCGCCGCATCCGGCGGCTACGCGTATCGCGGGATGGGAGTGCACCCGCAAGCCGGCGGAGGCTACCAAAGCTCGGCGGACGTCTCCGGCGGAGACCACCACGCAGCTCAACAGCAGCAGCCGCCGCAGTATCCGTGGGATGAGTTGCTCGAGGGCATCGCGGAGCCGAACGCGCAGGTCGTGGACCCGTCGCTGCAGGCGTGGTCGAATCTCCACATCATGTGAGAAGCGCCCGCCCGCCGCGCGCATTTTTTCCGTCAACGGCGCGCGATCTCTTGCGCGCCGCGCGCCGCGCGCCGCCGCCGTCGCTGCCCCCGGGGCACGCTCGCGACCGAAGCGGCGTGCTCGGGCGACGGCGGCGCCATGTTCGTCGACCCGTTCCGATAGATGTCGGGGATCCTCCTGCCCAGCGCCGCCGCTCGTCTTCCGTATTTAAAAGCAGCGAGTTTGATCCCAACGTTCGTTCCTCCGGTGGTGCGTTGCGCGTCGGCGGCGGCGATGTCGCGAGTGTGTTGCGCTCTTCCTCGATCGTGACGCCTTTCACGTGAAAGGCGTCACCATACCTTTCATGAAGAGGTATTGAACCCTCTATAATATCGCGAAGCTACACATTAGACTTGTTATGTATAAACTTGTATGTACATGTCGAGTTTATCACCTCTCGTATCGAGCTGACTACCCGCCCCTCATATTCGCCACAATCATCACACCAGCAGCACCTCCGGGACGCGGCGGCGACGACACCACCTCCATGGCCGTGCTGCTCCGCGTGCGACGCGCCGCCCGGCTCTTGGCGCCACCGGCGGCGGCGCAGCAACAGACGCGCAGCCAGTCGCTGCTCAGCGCGATCTTCGGCATCGGCGAGTTCGAAGGCGCGCGCAACCAGTCGCTCGGCGCCGGCACGGGCAAGCGCCAGGCGTTCGATCTCGCGCTGCTTGAGGTCCCGATCGTCGTCGTTCCCTCTCTCTCTCTCTCTCGAGTGTATCGCGTGGACTCTGACGATCACGTGTGGATACTGCAGTACGTCGGGATGAACGCGTTCCCCAAGCACTTGCTGCGCAAGGTGCGTTTGCGCAGGAGCGAGTGACGGAGGAGGCTCTGCTGCTGCGACTGGCTGGCTGACGCCGCCTGGGGGGCGCAACGCCAGACGCTCGAGGACGACGACCAGTTCCTCATGGGCCACGTGCTGGTCGGCGCGAGCCAATGCCTGAGCCCCGCCGTGCACCAGGACGCGCTGGACGCCGTCGAGAGGCTCCAGGCCGCCGCGGCGATCGCGAAGGGGAACGGTGCGGGCTTCTATCCTGCTCTCTCTGAGTCTCTGACGTGCGCAACGTCAAGAGGAGCGAGGTAGCTGATCTGGCGTTCGACTCGCAGACAAGACGCCGCTGACGGAGAAGCTCCACGTGCTGGCGCTCGACGCGATGGTGAGCGGCCGGTTCCGCGAGGCGACCGTGATCTACGAGACGATCCTCCTGCAGGAGCCGCGCGACCTGCTGGCGCTGCGCTGCAGCTTCGACCTGTACCTGATCCTCGGGTGCGTCCGATGCGACTGAGAAGCAGCGCGTCGAGGCTTCTCTGACGCGCCTCTAGTGACTACAACAACATCCTCGGCACCGTCACGCGGCGCCTGCCCCTCTGGTCGCCGAACGACGCAGGTGCGCCGCCAGCCGGCTCGACGGGCTTCGAGGCTCATCGCCCTCGGTCCTGACATACACGCCTGCGGCTCGTGATGGCGCAGGCTACAGCTACTTGCTGTCCATGCAGGCGTTCGGACTCCAGGTGGGCGGCAAGCTCGACGCCGCGGAGAACATGGCGGAGAAGGCGATCTCGATGAACGGCAACGACCGCTTGGCGTGTACGTGCGTGCTGCATGGGGGCGTGACAGCGGCCGGAGCGCCTTCGCGTTCTCACCGACCTACTGTCGCTGTCCGGCGCGTTAGTCCACACGATGCTGCACGTCTTCGAGGCGCGCGGGAACGCGAACCACGGCGCAAGCTACGCGCTCCAGTACCGCGACATGTTCGAGAACGACGGGCCGCTCGAGCGCCACATGTACTTCCAGTGGGCTCTCTACCTGCTCGATCTCGGCCGCTACGACCGCATCCACAAGTTCCTCGAGATCAACATCTTCCCGCAGCGCGTGAGCCAGCCGCACGCGGCGCAGACGCTCGCGGACGCGACGCAGCTCTTCTGGCGCCTGCACTTTGCCGGCCAGGATACCGAGGAGCTCCGCGAGCAGCTCTACGACGCCTGGACAGCCATCGCGGAGGACGAGAAGGACCAGCGCGTGGTCTTCTCGCCGTTCACGCGGCTGCTGTGTCATGTGCGTTACCGGAGGGAGCGCTGTAGCTGCTGAAGCCGGTGGAGCTGACGCTCGTATCTCATGTGTGCGATCGTGTGTTGAGCAGAGCATCCTGTCGTCGTTCGACGAGACGCCGTCGAAGATCCAGCGAGCACGAGAGGCGCTGATCGATCTCAAGCTGCTCGCGACGAAGCTGAGCGGAGCCACCCCGATCCAGTTCAGCTTCGCGCAGTCTTCAGGTGACTGCCGTCCTCTGCTGGCGACGAACTTGACTCGACGCTGCTGCTTGGTCTCTGACTCTGTGTGTCGGCTACAGACGAGTTCGACGCGGCGTTCGACGGCGTCAGCGCGGGCTTCACGGCGTACTCGCAGGGGAGATACGAGGACGCGGCGCAGTTGCTGCTGGAGGTGCGCGGCAGCGTGCGCGTCCTCGGCGGTACCGCGGTGCAGCACGAGCTCGTGGACCTGCTCCTCGTGGAAAGGTGGGAGAGCTCTGGTGATGCGAGCGGGTGGGAGGTGGTGGCGATGCTGACTCTGGTCACTTGCTGCTTCCGTCATCAGTGCGAGCAGATGCGAGGACCTGACGCTCGCGAGGCTCCTGCTGAACGAAAGGTGAGGAGGATCTCGACTTGCATCCCGCTTGGAGGTGGCTGACTCGCTGGATCCGATCGACGCACCAGGTTGAGTCTTCGGTCGCAGAGCGCGCAGGTGTGGAGCACGTACTCGCGCATCTTCGAGTCCATCGGCGACTCGTCAGCGCTGCGCGACGCGCAGAACATGAGCTACGTGCTCGGACTCGGCCAGGGCGGCCACCACACGAACTAGAACTCGGGAGCGAGCAAGCGCCAGAGGGACCCCGAAGGGCAGACAGCACACGCGAACAATGACTCGCGCTTCGGCTGAATAGACTTCACACCTTGTCGATACATGCTGCCTTCGTTCGCTCACATCACCGCACACACGGAGAGCGCGACGGTCACGGGAGTGGAGGTGAACTCCTCGTTCTGCAGGAACGTGGCGACGAGCGCCGGGATGTGTGCGCAGCCCAGGCACTCGTCCGTCACCAAGTCCGTGCGACGCGCGCTCTCGAGGTACTCGTTCAGGCACGCCTCGATCTTGCGCAGTCGTCGGTCGGCTTGGGCACTGCTGCTCACGACGACAGTGAGCCCCGGTACCGACGCGGCTGGCGGGTCTGACCCGTCCCACTTCCAGAGCTGCAGTGCGGCGGGCGAGTCGAACTGCTTGCAGTACGGGCAGAGCGACGAGCCGTCCGGCGCGGTCGCACCAGGGTGCTTAGAGCTCCACTGGTGCGCCGCCGTGTGCACGCCGCGCAGCGTCGAGAGCGACTTGACCGAGTCGTAGTCCACAGTCGGCTGAGCGGACTTGGCGTCCTTGCGCGCCGCTCGCGCGGACAGCGCCGCCGCGCGCTCGTCACTGCTCTTGATGGCGACGCGGAACTGGAGCTGCTCGTGCTCGTCCGCGTAGGTGATGCCCGTGACGTTGACGCGCTCGACGCGCTCGAGGAACGCGAGGCTGCGCTCCGCGCGCTCTTGTTGCTTGCGCTGGGCCTTGGACGGCGGTGGCGCGCCGGGGCCGCTGCTCGCTTTAGCAGCCATGTCCTATCTCTCGGTGGATGTGCGTGCGTGCAGAGGAGGAAGAAATGGTGAGTGGATTGACAAGCAAGGAGGATTGTGCAATGCAAGGCTTCGCGTCACACGTCGCAGATTTTGGTGTGGCCCACACTTACTCCCGCCAAAATGTGACAATTCGGCTTCCCAGTAGTCAAAACCTTGACTTCCCGGATACCAAAACCTCCAAAAAGCGCGCCAACGCCATTTTTGAACAAAATGGCATCCAAGCGCATCTTCCGCGCCTGCAAGCTCCAGGGGCTCTCGCTGCACGCAGACGCGCTCGCGCGGCTCACGGAGGAGCTCACCAAGTGCGACTCTTTTCCGCTTCTGCTGCTCGTGCTGCTTGCTGGCAGTTGCTGCTTCTTGTTGCAAGCGTTCTCTTAACACCATCGATCCTTTCGTCACCAACTCTTGCGCTGCCAGTGAGCCCTCGCTGGCGCTCGACGACGTGCTCTACGCGCTCAAGAACAGCATCGACAAGAGCAAAAGTGCGTCTGAGCGCACTGCAGTCCGAGTCTGCGATCCAAAAGGATCTCACGCTGTTCGTCGCTTGCATCGCTCCCGTCAGTGACGACGTCGGTCGTGACGCTCGAAGCGCTCGAGAGCGCGCTCGACACGCTGCTCGCGGTCTCGAGCGAGAACCAGTTCGAGACGATCCAGGTCTTCGGCGCCTTCGAGACCCCCAAGTTGCACTTCAACAGCCACACGAACTCGTTCGAGCTCAAGGCGGACTCGCACCGCCGCATCCACGCCGGACCGGCCGACCGTCTCAACCTCCTCCGCGACCGGTAGCGAGAGCTCTTGCAGCCCATGAGCGATGCTACTGCTACTGCGCTGTAGATGCGAGTGCTGACGCTGTCTGGTGCGCGTTGGCGCCAGGTTCGTCTCGGTGGATCTCCGTGTCAAGCGCAACAAGATGTTCGCGCCGCCGGCTGTCGCGGTGACCAACTCTGTCGAGTACATCGAGCTGTCGCGGATTGAGTCGCTGCTGGGCGTCACGGGCGTCAAGCGCGTGATCGGCATGCTCGGCCAGGACGAGCGCAAGCAGGTCTACCTCGAGGACCTCACGTCGCGGATCTACGTCGACCTCTCGAACGCGGTGCGTGTGACGTGCGGTGTCTCCATCATGACAGCAACGACAGCATCTAACAGCACTTGGGGCCCTGTACAGTCGAACACGAACGGCTTGTTCACGATCAACTGCATCGTGCTTGTGGAGGGCGAAGTGATCGACGACGTCCTTCACGTCCACGTACGTACCTACCCGAGCCAGCCTGGAAAGCGAGTCGCCGTGATGCTGCAGCTGACATCGCTCATGCTTTCGTGTCGACGGCGGCCACCACTCGCCAGTCGATGGGGTTCCCGCCGCCCGAACCGAAGGCGCAGTCGCTCGAGATCCTCGGCGGCATCGACCCACTCGGCGTCGAGGTCTCGGCGCAGCAGCTCGACCAGATCCGGGAGCTCGAAGCCAGCGACCACCACGCGACGTTCATCGTGCTCTCGGACGTGCACCTGGACGACCCGCAGGTGATGAAGCACCTCGACATCCTCTTCCAGGGCCTCGAGAGCCTGCTGCCGTCGCTCTTCGTGCTCATGGGCGACTTCATGTCGTCTTCGATCGGCGGCGGCGCGGGCTCGAACTCCCTGCAGGACTTCAAGGAGTACCTGGACGAGCTCGCGACCCTGATCCTCAAGTACCCGCGTCTGGCAGAGTTCTCCAAGTTTGTGCTCGTGCCGGGACCGAACGACCCGGGGTCTTCGCGAGCGCTGCCGCGCCACCCAGTGCGTTCGCAGTGTCGCCGTGCTGCTGACGTGTGACGACGGCAGACGCTGACTGACGAGAGGGATGGATGAACGGGTGGGTGGTGCCCAGTTACCGGACATGTGCACGCAGGATCTGATGCGGAGGATCCCGAACGTCGTCTGCACGACGAACCCGTGCAGGTGCCAGTGCTCCCGAACTGCTCTCTGCATCCCGAGCTTCCGGTCTCACAGCATGCTGTTGGTCGTCTGTGCGGATCAGAATACGCTACTACACGCAGGACATCGTGGTGTTCCGGGACAACCTGCACCAGAAGATGCAGCGCCACACACTGCTGCCTGTGGTGTCGGACCAGGACGACGAAGACGGCGATGCCATCGACGTCGATGACGACGGGGCGGAGCGCCAGCGAGGACAGACGTCGTCACAGGGCGACGTGTCGAAGCATGTACGCGTAGAGTGGAAGTCCCTCTCTCTCTCGTTGGTGCTGCTCGGTCGTCCGCGCGTCAGCTTGAATGACGCAAGGTGCCTGCTCGCGACTCGTGCAGCTGGTGAAGACGATCATCGACCAGGCGCACTTGACGCCGCTGCCGCTCATGGCGTGTCCGATCAACTGGGCGTTCGACTCGTCGCTCCAGCTCTTCCCGCTGCCGGATGTGGTGCGTTGAGATCGTGCTTCGAGCAGCTTCTTTCGCGCTGCACCAGCCGCACACTGACGAGCGCTGCTGCATCGCTTGCAGCTCATGCTCGGAGACTCGACCGAGCAGTTCCAGCTCGGCTACTCGTCCGTCGCCGTGTTCCACCCCGGCCCGTTCCACGTCGACTTCTCCTTCGTGCTCTACCGCCCGAGCACCAACACGACGGAGTTCAGTCGCGTCGAATAAACAGGCAGCTAGCTGGAGCAGAGCGTGAATCGTGTCGACGCTGCTGTGTCGACCTGATGAGCAACAGACCGAATCGATCGGTCACTCTCTCTCTCTCGATGCCTCACTCGCTCTCCAAACTTGTCACGTCCCGGACATGCCATGAGCGACGCGGCGAGAGAGTTTGTATCGCAGTGGCGACGCGACGACTCGCAGGAGCGGCTCGCCAGCGACCCTGACGTCCGCTGGCGCAGCACGCAGAATGTCGCGAGCCGGTGGAGGAAGCACGAGGTCGTGCGCGAGTTCGACGTCGAGAGCGCGTACTCGAACGAGGCGGTGCCGACGTGGCTGGGCAGGGCGTGCGCGTCGGACAGAGAAAGCTGCGTCGCTCGAAGTGCTCGTCAGCCTGGCGACGCAATGAACGGTCGACATGGGCCCACGACTCTCACGCCAGAGGTTCCCGGCTCTCGATCGCCAAGTCTCGACGACTCTGTTCATGAAGCCCAGGGTGCCAAGAAGCTGAGAGCTCGACCCCAGTCTGCGACCACGTCGCGGCATCCGATCGCACAAGGTGGTGACTTTACTGTCGCTGACAACGTCGGCAGGACTCGTCCGCAGTCTGCCAAGCTACCACGACCACAGAGCGCGAGTCACAAGCCCGCAGTGGAGCTGAACGAGATGTCTTCGTCGCAGATCCCGTCGGAGATGAAGTGCTCCAAGTGGACCGAGATGCTCTTCCGCTGCCCGTCGTTCCAGCAGTCGAATCTCATCAAGCTCGAGCAGGAGACGTACAACTTGCTGCAGAGCGTCTTCAAGCGGGAGCGTGTGAGAGTGGCGTCAAGCCACGGAAGGCAAGCGTCGAGCGTGAAGCAAACGAGGAGGAAGAAGACTACAGGAGACAAGTACGAGCACATCGCGAGCACGTTGCTGGCGCCAACGCAAGCGAGCACTGCGAAGCGCCAGCCAAAGCGCGGAGCGGAGCCAGAGATACCGCGAGGAAGTGGGCTGCAGATGGCGCGCAACAAGCACAGGGAGGCAACAAGAGCGACGGTCGCTGCTGCTGCTTCTGGCCCTCGTCACCACGCATTGCTGGAACTTGAGCGCTTGGCAGGTCGATCGCCTGGCGATGATCCACAGTGCACGAGCGATCGAGAACCCCAAAGTGCGGTGCTGAACCAACTGGAGGACAACCACAGTCACTTCCCCGAGCTCGCTCCGATAGCAGCAGACTCGAGGGCGAGCGAACGCAGGAACAAGCAGACAGGCAAAGCACCACTGATCGGTGGAGACGACGAAGCTGTGGCGAGGAAGAATCGAGTCTTCCAAGAGATGGGCTGGGATCATACGGCAGCGAAACCAAGCAAGGCGCGTACTCAACGAGCGCACAAGCGCCACTCGCCACCGCATCTCGTTAGTGATAGCGCGAGTGTTCTCGAGGGCCCGGTCCGACAGCAAGCCCCACACAAGAACGAGCAAGTTCCGGTACAAGCTGGCCCGCCGACTCGGACAAGCGAACCGGACCTGCGAACGAAAACGAGAGATCAGTTGGCTGAACCAGAAGTCACAACATCGCTGCCAGCTCATCAAGAGACATCGGACGGCAGGGATCAAGCAGGCGAGCAGCAAGATCCGGATACTGTCGACCTGGAACGGCTTCTCTCGGAGGAGCTGCCGCTGGTGCGTCCTCTTGACTCTGTGCACCAACTCCACGACTCGTTCGATATCGTTGATCCGAAAGAACAGGTAACGATGGTCAGTCCTCCGGTGAAGGAACTTGTCGATTCTGGTGTCGATGTGTGTCGTCAGTACGAGCAAAGCGACGGGGATCAAGCTTTCGAAACGATCGACGATGGCGGAGGCGACGCCAGCGCGGGTGATCTTGAAATCGAGATCGATGATCTGCTGAGAGCGTATCCAGTCAAGCAGATCGACGAAGCTGAAGCATCGGTGGCTGAAACTGCAGCCACGTTGCAGGAACAAAGTCCGCGAGGCATCTCACCTCTCGCCACTTTCGACGAACTGGCGTACACGTCACCAGAACCGAGCCACTTCATGCCGACGTTCACGGAGGATACTGAGGCAATCGATCCAGGTTGGTGCGAAGTCGAAGCTGATTTGAGTGGTGGTCGCGGAGTTCAGTTCCAAGTCGACAACAAAAGTTGCGAAGTGGACACTTCAGATCGTCAGCTACTGGAGCTCGTTGACGGAGTCGAAGATGTGAGTCAACTCGAGCTGGAACACATCCCATCGGTGGAGAATCAAGAGCGGACCCGTCAGAACTCTGATGGTTTGAAGCTGGAAGTCGAGGCCACTGGCATCGCTCTGGCAGCGGCAGCAGCTTCTATCGCAGTGGACACTGGCTGTGGAGTTCTCGAGTTCGATGCAGGTGGCGACCATGGGACACCACCTAACGAAGCAGCAGCACGCGATGTTGTTCTGCAAGAAATCAATTCATCGGGGCTGGTGTCGCCAGGGAATCCTAGCGATGTTGACGGAGTGGAAGTCGATGCAGCAGGTCCTCCGCTGCGTTTTGATGCTGAGAACGAGATCCACGACGATGCCAGTGACGCAAGTGCATCGAACGCGTGGGAAGTTGACGCCATCGCCCAGTTCCTTCAGCATACGAACTTCAGTGGCAGTGACGACTCAAACGATCACAATGGACAAGAAGAGTTCGAGCCGGCGTTCCAGCACGATGACATTCACGTGGCTAATGTGGACTCCGCAGATCCTGCTCCTGACGATGGTGTTCCCGATCGCAATGCGGCTCAGTCGCCGAGTTGTTCCTTTACTTCACCTGACCCCATGCCTGACGGCGACCGAGACATCATCGCTGAACTCACCATTCCAATTATTGGCGAGACGGCATGCGCTACTGCCAAAGCAAGTACTGTCGACCACCCTGGTTTCGGAAATGGAGACGACATCCGGACATCGGATCGAGACGCGGCTGAGATGGAGAGACACAGCTCCATGTCCGATTTCTCGAATGAGAAGGATGCAGCCTACGAATCCGTTGGATGCGAACTGGTGGCAGAAGCTGCAGCAGTCTGCGCCGACTCACCTGTGCTGCTCACGGATTCAGCAGCTGCCGTCACTTTGGACAACGTGATCGTACAAGGTCTTCCAGGTGAAGTAATCGACGATCGCTGTGCCAACGAATCTGAAGAAGCGGATGGGAACACCAGTATCGCCCAGGAGAAGGGAAACTCTGTCGACGAGCTCGCAGATGAAGAAGAACGTGCAGACCACACGACCAATGGTGACTTGCGAACCTGTTTCTCGACGGCGAACGAAGGCTGTGATCTTAGTCTTGACGAAGAAGACGAATGTGTGCGTGTTCAGACGCCAGTTGAGTTGGTATCGTCGACTGGAAGAGGAGGTGACGCATTTCGAACAGAAGCCTCGGCAACAACGGAAGTTCACGTCATCTCGACCGATGACTTCTCCTCTGCTCAACCATTGGAGCAGGAAGAACAGCTTCTGGCGTTCGTGCAAGCGACGGAGACCAGTGATTCGACCCAGACTGTTGTGAAAGACGAGTCTCATGATCAGTACAGCGGCGATTCGGACGTCACAGCTTTAAGTGCCGACCTCTT
The DNA here is from genome assembly GCA_023334215.1 of Globisporangium cystogenes. Lineage (NCBI taxonomy): Eukaryota > Oomycota > Peronosporomycetes > Pythiales > Pythiaceae > Globisporangium > Globisporangium cystogenes. Next base: position 31,398 of record JAASGM010000060.1, on the reverse strand, counting down.
CCACACCCCAGCAGCCGCATCCTCACCAAGAGCAGAAAACGCCTCTGCACTGCATCGGAACACCTCTGGCGATCTGTTGCTCACTTCCAGGTTTGGCGACAATGGGAACACCTCGGCCACCTCAGATCCTTTGAGATGCAACGAAGAGCTTGTCAATGCCTCCCCAGCACCGTTGGATGAACGTGATATGAACACCAGTGCGGCGAGGAAGATCCAGCGTCAGTATCGTCACTCTTTGCAGCGACAGATCCTAACGGACGAGCTCCGCTTCATGCTGAGCCAGCACCACCGCCAGATCCGCAAGAAGACGAGACGCGCATCGAAAGAGATCGCCAAAGAGGTAGTCGGAGATCTCACGGCACGAAAGAGCAATCTCGATGCAGTGGATTCCGTGGCCGCATGCCTTCCGTCAACGGCGTCGACGGCCGGAGATCCAGCGACACCACGAGCCATCCCGGTTCCAGTCGAGACAACAGAGTCAAACGACACACAAGCTAGCAGTTCAGCAGTCGAGATATGCGAGCCACTCGCATCATTAGAGAGCGGATGCTCTGTCCTCGTATCGGGTGAGGCAGGTCCTGCGCCAGCGATCCTGCTTCTCGGTGCAGCTCCAGCTGAGCACCCGAGTGACCCTGTATTCTGTTTGGCGATGGCGGAGATCGAGTCTCGGACTTCAGTCACAGCCACAGCTCTCGAAAGCAACATTCCTTCTACGATCCGCTCGAGCGCTCAACAAACACCAAGCGAATGTGAACATGGAACAGCAGGCGTGGGGCGGAGCATCGAAGTAGTTCCTACAGTCGAGAACGCGAAAGCGTTGGAAGAGCTTCAAGGCGATTCGCTCCCACTCAACAGCTCGGGGGTCTCAACAAAGGCGACAGACTTGACAGAGCTGAGCAACAACGCAGCGGATCACATTGAAACAGCGGGAGAACGTCACGTGGCTGCGGACGAGAGTGATGCTGGCGCCTACACGTTAGACAGCGCGGCTGAAGATCCGGCAGATACAACTGGAGACGAATGGGTGTCGACTGGAGCACTGGTGCCGTTAGACCAAAGTGGAGAAGCAGTCGGTTCAGTCGTGTTAGATGCGAAGATCGGCGAGCCAGCGACCGAGTTCGTCACTGCAGCAGCACCAGCCAGCATCGCCGGTGTTCAGGAGGAACCTTCTGACGCGATTCTGCGGGCTCGAGCCGCGTCCGTCGCGCTCGCCGCCCTCGCGTTCGACGACGACGAGGTCGACGAGAGCGTCTTGGTGTTCTTCCCCACGCTCCAAACGCACGCTCTGAACGCTTACGACCACTCGGCTCCGGACGCTGCCAGCGCTAACTGCTGGGAGAGATACGTGGACGCGGCGACGAGGAAGTCGTACTACTTCAACCCCCACACACAGCTGTCGCAGTGGACGGCGCCGGAGGTCGGCTCGCAGGTCGTCGATCGCGCCGCCGTTGGCGATGCCTCGAAGGGTGAAGTCGCAGCCTTCGCGTCCGGCGTTGATCAGGAGGCACTGGAGGCTCCGCAGCAGCAGCAGTCGGTGCTGCTCGAGAGCTTTGGCGGGTGGAGTCAATATGTGGTCCCCGACACCGGCTCCGTGTTCTACTACCACGACGGCACCGGAGCGTACGCGGCAGCGACAGAAAGTGGCGACACGGAGCCTCCGCTCGAGTTCTCGGAGGCGAAAGCGGCGTTTCTCGATCAGCAGCAGCAGAGCGTCGAGAACGCGACTACTGCGATTGCTGCTGGCGAAGAAGACGACGCGTCCGAGCAATGGCGTCTGCGGCGCAGCAGCTCCGCTACAACCGAGCGGCGCGGGGACTGGCAGGCGTTCACGGACGCCGCGAGTCTGCAGACGTTCTACTACAACGCGCGCACGGGCGAGAGCTCGTGGGAGCCGCCGGCCGAGTTCCTGTGCGAGACAGAGGGCTCGCGGGTTGACGGTGAGCAGTGGAGCGCGTACATCGACAACGTTTCTGGCGCCGCGTACTACGTGAACTCTGCGACGGGCGAGACGACGTGGGAGAAGCCGCCCGAGTGGGCGGCAGCACCAGCGACGCTCGACGGGGGAGCGGAGTGCGCCACGGAGGACGACGACGAGTACGTGATCCGCATCGACGAGCACGCGCTCGAGCAGCAGCTAGCGTGAGTAAGTGGACAGTGCGGCAGTGCTGGCGCGCGCGATGATGATGGCCGGCGGATGGACGGACACAGGCACTGTCGTCACGCACTGCTCGCACTCGCGCGGTCTTTAGGCGTTTAATAACTGCGGCGGCGCTTGAAGATCGCCATCCGCGATGTTGTACCTGGCGCTTGGCGATGCAGACGCCGCACGATGCTTGGGCAGCCCGCCGATCACTGTACCACCACACAAGTTGCTGTTGTTCGTCCACACTTGGAAGCCAGACCAACGAGTCAGCGGCCACTTCAACTTTCGTGCATTCTTTTGTGCCGGCTGGAGAGGTTTTCCTGAATTATCGCACTATCAGAGCTGCATCCTGCGGACACGACCATACCAAAACCTAGATTAAAGTCTTTAATCGGCGCAGCGACGGACCGCCGCCGCGCCTTTCACTTTTGCGCCGCCGCTTTTTCCGTCCCGCCTCTCTTTCACTTGGGTCCAGTATGCCTCGCCACCAGCTGCACACCGGCTGCCGTTCATGGCGGCTCTGAGCGCAGCAAGCGCGCCAGACATCCGACCGACCGACCACCGCGGCACAGGCGTCCGAGCTCAACAAGCGAGCAAGCGGCCACCGGCATTCACTCACGCGCACTCGGCGTCCCACGCGTCGCTCTCTCTCTCTCGTACACTTCGCAGCTCTCACAGAATGGGCGGCTCGACGCTCGCGCGCCGGCTCGCGCTCGCCGCCGCCGTCGCTGCCAGCACGCGCCTGGCCGCCGCGGCCACCGTGGACCAGGGCTTCGCGCTCGACGGCGTGACGACGTACTGCCAGGGCGTCAAGGGCGGCGCGGTGGTCGGCAACCTCGGGCTCGGCGAGCTGCCCGCCGACAGCGCCGGCAAGTGCCCCGTCGCGGTCACCGTCAAGCTGCCGGCCGAGACCGTCAAGCAGCGCGACGTCGTGACCGTGACCTGGAGCGCGAAAGCGGTCGCCGGCGTGCAGAACAACCGCTTCCCGAGCGCCGTGGACGCGGTCACCAAGATCCCCAAGAGCGCCAGCACGTCGTGGCTCAAGGCGTGCAAGGCCGGCACGAACTGCGCCGCCGTCGTCGATGCCGCGCCCACGGGCCCCGCGAACGCCGAGAACGGCCCGTTCGACGCCACGGGCGGCAAGGAGCTGCGCGCGAGCCAGTTCACGTTCAACGAGGTCGGCGACTTCATCGTCGTCGGCAAGCTCGTGCTGCCCGGCGACGAGTCGCTCCAGATCAGCGCCACCGAGTTCCTCGCCCTCAAGAAGATCACGGTCGTGGACGCCAACGCCGTCATCGCGCCGACGCCGACGCCGACGCCTGCGGCCCCCACGCCTGCGCCGTCGCCGACTGCAGCGCCGACCACGACACCCGCCCCGACGCCGAGTGCCAGCGTCAACGGTTCGTCGACCTCCAAGTCCGGACCGACGAACGAGGAGAGCGTGGTTCTCCCGTCGAAGCTCCCGACAGCGACCGAAGGGGCCGCCGCCGGCACGGTCAAGCCCGGGAGCGACGACATCTCGTCGAACGACTTGCCGTCGAGCGGCTCGAAGAGTCTGGACGCAAGCACGTCGACGTCGTCCGGCTTCTTCGGGTCCAACTCGGTGCTGCTCGGCTGCGTGCTCGCGGGCTGCTTCGTGGCGTGCGTGATGGGCTTCGCGTTCTTCATGCGCCGTCGCTCGGAGAGCAAGATGGTGGTGGAGAAGCACCAGGAGCCGGACTCGCGCAGCAGCATCGGCATGCTCGAAGCGGGCGACTTCGCGGCCGCCAAGTACGTCGAGAACAAGTCGTCGCGCCACCAGGAGCCGGCGCCGAAGATGGACGCGAGCCCGCCGGTGGTGTTCGACGCCTCGGTGCGCGGCTCGGAGCTCAGCATCAGCTCGGAAGACTTCAAGCAGCGAGACGTATCGGAGGTGTCGTCGCTCGCGAGCGAGGCGTACAGCGACACGATGTCCAACTTTGACGACTCGAGCCGACAGACGAACGACCAGTACCTCGAGTCGTTCGACTGGAAGCAGTCGGACGTCTCGGACGCCTCGGAGGACTCGCGCCAGTCCAACTTCTCCATAGCGTCCAAGGCGCGCGGCTTCAGCACGGCGAGCGCGCTGAGCGACCTGTCCGAGGGTCCTCGCGAGTCGCGCTTGGCGTCCGAAGTGTCGGTGGACTCGTACGCGTTCGCACCGTCGCCTCGCGAGAGCGCCGCGGACTCGTACATGGGCGGCTACAGCGAGTCGAGTCGGATCAGCGGGATGAGTATGTACTCGGACGCCTCAAGTGTCCGCGAGTAGACGCGAGAGCGAGCGTGTGTGTGTGGCTGCATCAGCCTCCTCCCCCCAGTGCAGTGGTAGTTCATGTGAGCATGTGGAGCGCGTCTACCGGCCGCCGCGTCCGCATACGTTAAACGCCGTGGAAGTAGACACCAGTTTTGACACAAGACGCACTCGCGAGGAGCTCTGGCACTGGTAGCAAGCAGCAACGGGAACGAACGAGCGAACGCATCAAGAGGAGCAAAGCTGCGGGTGGCTTGTGGTGTGGAGGGAACAGGAGGTCGACGGCTCCGCGCCTACAGCAGCTTGTGCGCCTGGAGGAGTCCCCGAAGCGTCTCGACGGTCTCCGGCGCGCACTCGGTCAGCGGAGCGCGGACGGCGCTCGAGCACTTGCCGAGCAGCTCGAGGACCTTCTTGATCGGCTGCGGGTTGGCCTCCGAGAAGAGCGCCTTGACGAGGAAGATCTGCTCACACAACGTTCGCCATGAGATCCTCCAGTCCAGACAATAGCAGTGGTGTATACTGCCAGACGTACGTTCTCGAGGTGCGCCTTGCGCGCAGTGGCGAAGTCGCCGGCGAGCGCCGGCTTGGTCACCGCGAGCACCTTCGCCGGGGCTGCACAGCTCAAGAAACCGTCAGTACGCTACTCCATCCGCAGCAGACGACACCGCTCATGCACGTACATGCGTTCGAGAGCACACTGATGACGCCCGTGGCGCCGATGGAGATCATCGGCAGCGTGAGGTTGTCGTCGCCAGAGAGGATGGTGATGTCGCAGAGCGCGGCGATCTCGGACGCCTGGTCGAGCGACCCGGTGGCCTCCTTGATCGCGACGATCTCGGGGATCTTGGCGAGCTCGGCGATCGTCTGCGGCGTGAGACTGATGCCCGTGCGGCTCGGGATGTTGTAGAGCACGACGGGCAGGCCGACCGTGGCCACCGCCTTGAAGTGCTCGTAGAGTCCCCGCTGGGTCGGCTTGTTGTAGTACGGGCAGACGACGAGGCACGCGTCGGCGCCCGCGTCCTTGGCCGCCTGCGTCAGGCGCAGCGCCTCGGCCGTGCTGTTCGAGCCCGTGCCGGCGATCACGGGCACGCGGCCGTTCGTGTACTTGACGACCTCGGCGATGACGCGGTCGTGGTCCTCGTGGGACACGGTCGGGCTCTCGCCGGTGGTTCCCATCTGCACGCAGAGCATCGTTAGTTTGTTTATCTATCTAACCATACTCGAAACTGAGCACTGACGAAGACGCACCGGCACGAGTCCGTCGATGCCCTCCTGGATCTGCCACTCGACGATCTCGCGGAGCTTCTCGTAGTCGACGCTCTTGCCGTCGGCCGTGAACGGCGTCACGAGAGCAGTGAAGGCGCCAGCGAGCTTCATCGTGTATGTGTGAGTGTGGTGGGCGGTGATGAGTGGATGCGGGGACGGACTGCGCGGCGCGATGCAAGTGGCGAAGTAAGCGCTGCGGCGGCGGCGGCGGCGCCGTCGATGATGCAGGAGGATGGCGGCGGTTGCCACCACCGATTTTCGGGTTGCGCACTTCAAGCTGGGCTTTGACACGCCTCTCGGATTGAGTTCTGCACTCTAAAAAGGTTTATCAGAGGTGACTCCTAATGTTCATTTTGCTTTTTAAGAGGTAAACCCCTTTAATCGAAGACTCGGAGCGTGAAGCACAAGAATTTTCGCGGATTCAGCTAGTGAAGTAAGCGAGGGACCAATACCACTCGAATACAAGATCCTCCTCACTACACTGACGCGTCACTCTTTTCTCCTTCCCCCGCCAAATTCAAATTTTTCAACACACACAGCGAGAACCCGAGCCAACGACGACCGCGACAGGCAAGCCGGTCGACGTGCGCGCGGGGTTTCCCTTCAACTCACCTGCTGCTTCGCTCACCCGCCACCAGTGCGGAATTCGTCACCCGGAGACAAACACTCTCGCGATGGACGCGCCCGCCCGCCTGCTCGCGCCGGTCGCCGCCGACTCGCCCTCGGGCAAGCAGCTCGCGCAGCGCAAGCGCAAGATCGCCGACATCCACCCGCCGCCTTCCTCCTCCTCCTCCGGCTCGGGCCGCTTCGCGTACGCCGAGTTCGAGTGGGAGACGGCGAAGGAGAACGTGATGCCGCTCAAGCGCGGCCGCAACGTGCCGGACCTGAACCGCGCGCTGCGGGCACAGGACAAGTTCCAGGAGAAGCAGCGCCTCGAGCAGCACGCGCAGCAGCTCGAGCGCGAGCTCAAGGCGTACGCGGGCGACGACCCGCTTGCGCTCTGGCTCGACTACGTCCGCTGGCTCGAGGCCAAGATGCCCGAGGACACGCGCAAGAAGTTCGCCGTGCTGGAGAAGTGCACGCGCGCGCTCAAGGAGACCGCGCGCTACAAGAACGACCTGCGCTACATCCGCGTGTGGATCCAATACGTGCGTGCGGCTGCGTTGCGCGGGGAGCGCGTTGCGCGTTGCGCTATACTGAAGCCTTTGTGTCTCTTGTGTCGATGGCGTCGGCAGGCGGACCTGGTGTCCAACCCGAAGGACATCTTCAAGTACCTGTACACGAACCGGATCGGCGAGCACGTGTCGCTCTTCTATGTCGGCTGGGCGTGGGTGCTCGAGAGCACGGCCAGCTACGCGCAGGCGCACAAGGTCTACCTGAAGGCGACGCAGAAGTACGTGGCTGGAGGGCGATGGAGGTTGGTGGGATATGAATCGACGCTGACCTAACGTCGTTGCTGCTGTGGGTCAACAGGAAAGCGGAGCCGCAGGACTTGCTCACGCGCAAGTACAAGGAGTTCCAGCGACGGATGACTCGGCACTGGCAGAAGATGAACCAAGAGAGCGGCGCGAGCGGCACCCAGGAGGGAAACCAGCGCTTCGCCCTCGAGAACTTGTCGGCACACAGCGCGGATTTCGCCGGGCTCGTGGACGCCAACCAGCGGCAGCAGCAAGCGTTCGAGCGCGCGCAGGCTGTGCAGAAGGCGAACGCGCACAAGCCGGTATTTACTGTTTACGAGGACCCTGCCGGGCACGAGGTCGATTTCTTCGAGAGCAGTGCTGATTGGCAGACGCTGGACTCGCGCCAGCACCAGGACAAGGAGAACGAAGTCTCGGCGGGCAAATGGAGCCACCAGTCGCTGTCGGGTCCGCCACGTGGCCGGAGCGACGGCGTGGAGACGCCATCTCTTTCCGAGCTTGGTCGCGTTCCAGAGCCACAGCCGCTGCAGGTTTTCGTTGATGACGCGTTCACTGCCCCTGAAGGTCCCAAGTCCGAGGTCAGTTTGACGAGTCGTTCGTGTACACTCCGACAGAGGATCGAGGGCGTTGCGACGGAAGAAGAGCTGCTCGCAAAGAAGCCGCTGAAGAACTTTGCCTCCGAAAGCACCAAGGGCGACGTCGCGAACGATGCTCCGAAGTCGACCAAGCGATCACAGACGACGAAGGAGCTCAAGTCGGAGCGGCTCGGATACGATCTGGAGAAGCTGAAGTCGAGCGCTGGCGAAGTGCTGTCGTTCGAAGAAGTGCGAGCGCAGGCGTTCTTCACACGCGCCAAGCGACGCGCTCCGTCTGCAGCGACAGTGCCACCGCAGAATCGCTTCTTGGCTGCGCCAGCGAACAACCACCAGCCAGCGAACTCGTTCTTGGAGTCGAGCGCGGCTGCTGACACGTCGATCGGCTTCGACACGATCTCGCGCAGACTTAGCTTCGCGACAACCTCGAAGAAACAGCCGTCTCCGCGCCGAGCAGCCGGCGTGTCGAAGGCCGCGATGGCGGCGCTCGACCATGCGGCTCAGGAAGACATGACGATCAACACGCGCGTGGCAATGTCCGAGGTGAACGACATGTTCTGCAGCCCCGAGCGCCAGCAAGAGGTGAAGGTCTGGGACATTAGAGAGGAGGACCACCCCGTCGAGCGCAAGCTCCACTTCAGCATCTTCGACGACTCGGTCGAGAGCGTGGCGCCAAGTGTGCACGAGCAGTCGGTTCGCGAGGACGCGATGCCAGTTGGAAAGCATTCGTTCAGCATCTTCTCGGACGAAGTGCCCGCCGCTCCACCAACCGACTCGAAGTCGAAGAGCCAGCAGCGGAAGCCGCTTGGCAGTCGCGAGGACTTGCTGCTGTCAGTCCGCCGGACGAACAAGGACGTTCTGCTACAGCTGCGAGAAGAAGCGTCGGACGAGAGCGACGACGCGGCGTCGAAGGGCCGGAGGTAAAGCGTGTGCTCGTTCGCTCGCTCGCTCGCTCGTTGCTTGCTGTCCGCGGCGCGAGGTTTGTGTGCGATGTGTTGCCAAACCCTCGTCGCGCGTTGCAGAGCGCTGGAGAAAGTTCATGTCTCGATTGCCAAGAACGTGACGCCCGACGCGCCGAAGAGGTATCGTGGTGTATGCGCGCTGCAGGAGCTGCCACCGTCGCGCTCACAGCGCTTCTGGTGGCAGCTCGCTAATATATCTGTACTTATAAAGCTGCGAGCTGCATCTGTGTGCGAACGATCGATCGAATGCGTTCGTGTGAGGGTAGCGAGAGGGTGTCCGGTTTGGCTCGAGCGCTGACCCGTTGTGTGTGAAAGGCGTCGAGCATCGAGAGGCTCGGATCTGCCAGCTGCGAAGAAGCAGAAGGTACTCAAGCAGAAGGGCAGCTCGGTCGCGAGCAGCAGCACTACTGGCGCGCTGGCGATCGACCCGTACAAGTACGAAACCCGGCGCAAGATGATCCTGAGCGAGCGCGTCGAGGCGTACCTCGCGCAACGATCGGACGCGGTGCACGTTCATGCGTGCAAGCTGCCGATTCTGCCGTGCCAGAACCTGCCGAAGCGGAAGCTGAAGAAACCTATCAAGCTGAAGCTGCCGGGGTCGTTCAAGGTCGAAGTCACGGGGCATCTCGGATCCGGGGCGTTCGCGCACGTCTTCTCGGCGACTGTGGGTTGCGAGCTTGAGCAGGCTTCGAGCGTGGCGCTGAAGGTGTGCTTGCTTGCATCCTTGTTCGGTTGCGTGGTGCTCTGCATGCTCCCTTGCAGTCGCGCGGAGAGAGGCTCACAACGGCAAGCGCGCAGTACGAAAAACATCGAAGCAATCTGCAGTGGGAGTTCTACGTGACCAACCAAGTCAAGACTCGGCTCGCATATCTCGACGGCTCCGGCTTGACGAAGCTGCCCATCGCAACCTTCCACCGACTCGACATCTTCCAGGTGTGCGCGCGCGTTTCTTAGTCTACCTGAGGGGCTCGCATGTGCTGACTGACTGACGCACACCCTTGCTCGGCAGGACGGATCGATGCTCTTCATGGAAAAGAGCCCGAGCGGCACGCTCCACGATCTGTTAAACTGCTACAAGAAGGTGCGCTGTGCTCTTCGCTTGGTGTGCGCGCAGACGCAGAAGAAACCTCACGCCGGTGGCTCTTGTCGCGATCGATCGTTCCAGCTGGGCAGAGCGTTCCCGGAGCACCTGGCTGTCTACTACACGATCAAGATGATGCATTCGGTCGAGATCCTCCACGAAGCTCGCGTGCTGCACGGAGACGTGAAGCCCGACAACTGGCTTGTCGTGCCGGGCTCCAGCTCGGCGGTGCTCCACGCACCGAGCAAGACAGGCAAGGCAGACCTCCGGTACCAAACCGGGGACCTGTCGCTGATCGACTTTGGGCGAGCGATCGACCTCGCGTTCTTCCCCCCAGGCACGACGTTCGTCGGAGACTGCCACACGAAGGGCTTCCAGACGACCGAGATGCTCTCGAACAAGCCGTGGACAAAGCAGATCGACACGTTCGGGATCTGTGCTACGGTGCACTGCATGCTCTTCGGCGACTACATGGACGCCGTGTGCCGCAAAGACCGGTGCGGGCGTGAGCACTGGAGCATCAAGAAGCCCTTGAAGCGTTACTGGGACGTGGACCTGTGGAAGGAGCTCTTCGGCACGCTGCTGAACGTCAAGAGCTGCGCTGAGCAGCCGTCGCTTCCACTGCTGCGCGAAAGGCTGGAGGCGTACTTTACGGCGAGTCCGCACCGCGAGCAGGTGCGTCTGCGTGTGTGTGTATGTCTGTGTACGAGTTTGCAGGTGTGAAGAGCACGATACATCTTATTCGTTCGTGCGTGCTGCTGCAGGAACTTCACGAGCTGCTCGGACGCCAGGAGCGCTTCTTCTCCTCCTCGAAGGTCTAGCTAGCACAACAACGTCCGCATTGAGCGCCGTCTGCTATCAGGTGCGGGCGTACCGTGGGATGGTTGCATGGCGAACAGCACGTGTATTCGCTCCGAATACACGTAGCCACTTTGCGCACACGTACGTCCAGATCTCTGGCGCTTGGCGTGCGGTGCGTCAGACGCTGGATGGATGAATGGGTGGAAGTGCCTCTTCTTCGGTCCACGCTTTGCGTCACGCTGCGAGCAAACCGCCGCGATGCCAGCCGAGCTGAGCAGATCAGCTGCGCGGCTTCATCCTACCGATCCGGATCTACGTTCGTCGACCGCCAAGTTACTCGAGTCAAGGCAGTCGAGTTACTCGACCGCCGCCTTCCTCGCTCCGCGCCACTTCTCGATTCACACTCGCCGACACCGACACAGCAATGAGCGTGTCAGTGATTCCCAGCAGCTCTCTGAAGACACACGCGTCACGACTCGCGATGGAGTGTCCGCTACGTCACCGACGACGGACGCGCTCGACAACGTGGCGGACACGTGACTCAGCAGTGACGAACAGCCGATCCGAGACGATCTCCGCTTTGCTTCGATGGGACTTCGACACCGCCGCGATCGCGACTTTCGACGACCAACTCCGCCACGTGCTCGCCATGTTCGACCACTTGCAGACCCGCTCGTTGCTCGGAGTGTCGGCGCAGGAGCTCAGCTCGTTCGTCGCGAGCGTCCACGACGGATACAACCGCGGTAGCGCTGGACTCCAGTTCAACAGGTGAGGGAGTTCCGCATCGCCAGTTGACTCGACACACAGCGTGCCGCTCACCGAGCGTTCTGCTTGCAGGTACTACCACAACTTCAGCCACGCGTTCGACGTCACGCAGACGCTCTTCGCGATCTTTGGCTTTGCCGGCAGTCACGAGCTCCTGAGTCCGCTCGAGAAGGTCGTTCTGCTGCTCGCAGCCATCGGCCACGACATCGCACACCCCGGAGTCAGCAACCACTTCGTCGTGGTCACGAACCACCCGCTCGCTATCGCGTACGGGTTCACGAGCGTGCTGGAGAACATGCACGCCGCGAAGACGATGGCACTGGTCGAGAGCCACGACCTTCTGCGCAACCTCGCGGCGAACGTACGTTCGAGGAAGTGTGTTGTCCGTGTCTTGATCATCGCCATCCTCCTGACAAAGCTCCGCCGCTTGCGATCTCGGCAGCACAAGATGCGAGCCCAGCAGCTCCTGGTGTGCAGCATCCTCGGCACGGACGTCGCGCAGCACGACCGCTTGATGCACGACGTCGAGGGCATCGTCTCGCAGCGCAGCCTGCCACTGTCCAGTCACTGCGGCGTTCACAGCCGATTGCGAGTCGGCTCGTTCCTGCTTCACTGCGCCGACGTCAGCAACGCCGCCAAGCCGTTCCACATCGCCGAGCGCTGGACCGAGCTCCTCATGATGTACGTTGGTGGTTCGCAGTGTGAGAACGCGACCTGGAGTTCAGCTTTCACTGATTCACTGACCTCGGCTGTCTTGCTGCCGCAGGGAGTTCTTCGAACAAGGCGAGGCGGAGAAGCGCGTCGGGCTCCCAGTGTCGCCAAGCTGTGACGCTGACACGACGAGAATCCCGGAGCTGCAGGTGAGACTCTCACCGCTTTGTGAAGCTGCAGCGATCTGCTGACTAACTTGGTCCTTGGCCCCAGATCCGATTCATCACGTTTGCGATCCTCCCGACGTTCTCGTTGCTCAAGCGTCTACTCCCGGACGCCCACGTCGCCCTGCACCACGCGAGCGACAACGTTCGTCAGTGGGAGCGCAGGCGAGCCGGTGTCCCACCCCCACGGGCACCGCAGCCTCCGACAAGCTGCGCTGACGATTCAAACGCGTGGACTCTCGGGTCGATCGGCAGAACCACCCCTGGCGCATACTGGCACACGCTGCTGACGCTCGCGCGGTTCTTCGCGTGGGGGTGTGCTGTGGTCGGGCCGACGCTCGTCGACTGCCTCGTGCTCGACGATGTCTCCGGCACGTTCCCGCCGAAGCCGCGGGCGTCGGTTGTCGTGCCGACGTGCTTGCTCATCGCCGCCGCGCTGCGCTCCACGTTCAGCGACGCGACTCTGTTCCTGCGAGCCTAACACAACACAACACGCACCAGCACATGCGTCGCGAGGAGTTCAAGGCTGTATTGGCGACGCTGTCGCAGCGCCTGCGTGGACGACCGGCCACCTGGCGCTACTGCTGGTGCTGGTGCTCGCCCGAGTAGTAGTGCTGCTGCTGGTACTGGTAGTAGTCAGCCGCAGAGCCGTTCGTCGCCGGCGCTGCGGCAGACGCGGCGTCAGTCGGCGGGCCGTAGTGGCTGTACCCGGAGCTCGACGCCGCAGCTCCGGAAGCGCCGTACTGCGCGTACTGCTGCTGGTAGTCGGCTCCAGCGCCGGATGCGCCGTAGTAGTAGTCTGCTCCCCACTGCTGCTGTCCAGCACCCCATCCCGCGTGCGTCTGCGCTCCGGCGTACCCGTAGCCACCAGGCGCGACCGCAGGCGGATACGCAGTCGCCGGCGTCGACCCGAGCGCCGCCGACCCAGGAGCACCCGACGCCGCCGACGTCCCAGGAGCTCCGGCCGACTGGTTCGCCATCCACGGCTGCGTCGCGGTCGCCGAGTACGACTTCGCCGGCTGCAGCCACGGCGCAGGAGCCGGCGCGCTCGCGGGCGTCGAGGCGACTGCTCGCGTCGCGGTCGAGATGATCGGCTTCTCGCCGAGCTGCTGCATGAACGAGTTGTACTCCTCGTCGATCGCGACCGTCTCGGCAGTCGACTGGCGCTTCTGCGTGCAGTCGCGCGTCGGGTGGCTCGAGTCGCCGCAGATTGCGCACTTGATGCCCGGCGCTCTGTACGAGTGCTCTGCGCGTCACGAAGGCGAGTCAGTCACAGTCAGCAACGCACCGCAAGCGACCCGTTCACCAGTTGACCGCACGTACGCTCGCGGTTCGGACACTCCCACTGCCGGTGGCCCTTCTCCCCGCAGATGTGGCAGAAGTCGTCGTCGCGCAGCGTGCCGTTGATGCGCGCGAGCTCGCGCAGCTGCTGCTGCTTGTGCTGGTTCTTCATGTCGTCCATGGGCACGAGCAGGTTCTGCACCTCCTTGGCCGCGCGCTCGAGGTCCTCTTCCCGCTCGCCCGTGATGAGCACGTGCAGGTCGTCGTTCTCGTCCGCGTTGTTCTTCTTGCCCTTGCTGCCCTCCTTCACGGAGCCCTTGCCGCGGATCGCGATCTTGCAGTTCGACTCCTTCTCCATGCGCTTCTGCGTGTTGCCCCGCGGGCCGATGATCAGCCCGATGAAGTTGTACTGCGGGAACTCCTTGATCGGGATGTAGATCTTGCGCTGGAGCTTCTGCCGCATGTAGTCAGCCGGCGGCCGGAAGAGCGGGTTCACCTTCACGAGCTCCTCGATCACCTGCTGCCGGCTCTTCTCGAGCGCCGCGCGCATGCGCACCTCGCGCGTGTTGGTGCGTTTGCCGTGCGCATCGTACTGCGGCGGCGGCGACGGCGACCGCGCCGGGTCCTTCTCGAGGCGCGCGGCGTCCACCGCCACGGTCGCGAGCTTGACGCTGATCGCGTCCAGCTTGGCGCGCAGCAGCACGGACTGCGACTGCGGCTGCGCCGCCAACAGGCTCGCGGCGCCGAGCGCGGGGGCCGCGCCGGCAGGCGCCCACCGCGACTTGCGCTTGCGCTCGCCGCCGCCACCGCTCGCACTCGACTCTGCAGCAGGCGCGTCGGTCGCTGGAGCAGTCGCTGGAGCAGCAGCAGCTGCAGGCGCCGGCGTCACGATGTCGTCGCCCCAGCGGCTCTTGCGACGGCGCTTCGGCGGGTTCGACTCCTCGTCCGCAGCAGCAGCAGCAGGAGCAGGAGCAGCAGGCGTCGCCTCCGCTGGCGCCGCCGCCTCGGGAGCCGTGGCGGCGCCGCCGTTGGTGTTGCTCGCGGCCGCCGCGTCGCCTCCGCTCGCCCCGCTGCCCTCCGTGGCTTTGATGTACTCCTTCAGCACCTCGCGGTACGGCGCCCACGCCTTGAGGTCCTGCCAGAAGAGCGGGAACGGCCCGTGCGCCTCCTGTCGCTCGCCCCCCCAGAAGCGCACGTTAGCACACGAGACAGCACACTTTGCGCTCGCACGCACTATACGATACACAGAGGCGCACCGTCAGCCGCGGGTGCTCGCGGAACCAGAGCTTCATCGGGTGGTGGTAACTGCGCATCATCGCCTCGCGCTCCTGCGCCTCCTCGTACGAGTACTCGTCCTCGGCCGCGGCGGCCACCACCGGCGGCGGCGGCGGCGGCTGCTGGGGCGCAGCGTCGCGCGCAGCTGCTGCCACCGGCGGCGCGTCATCGCTTTTGCTGGGGTCGTCGCCCACGAAGGACATGAACGCCGCGAAGCCGTCGTCCGCCATGGCTCGGACGCCCTTGCAGCTCGGGATTTCACTGGTGTTGGATATACTCGCTGTGTGGATGTGTGGTGAGAAAAACGAGGGCGCCGGATCCTCGCGCAACATTCGCGTGGCTGCCTCCCCTTCGCGCAACCTGCTGCCACCCACCCTTTTAGTATCCGCACACTCGCTAATCACAGGGAGATCCGATGGCTGCGCTTGCTCCGGAGGACGCGCTGCGCGAGCTGCTGGACGCCTGCGCGCTGCAGCCGCCGCAGCCGGCGCTCATCCAGGTCCTGCAGGTGCGTTGCATATCCCCCCCTCTCTCTCGGTGCATCGCCCCACCACCACACCACACGCAGCCGCTCAACCCACTCACACGACCTTGCCATCCGCCATCCAGGAGGACGCGATCGAGAAAGTGAAGAATGGCGAGCTGCCGCCCAAGCGCGTGATCAACCTCACGCTCGCCGCCGCGAGCCAGAGCCAGGGCCGCGCGGCCGAGACGCAGCTGCGCGCCTTCGTGCGCGCGCTCGCGGCGCTGCCGGGCGTGCCCGAGGCTTTCGCCGCCGTGCTGGCCGCGCGCGCCAAGGTCCTCGCCAAGGCGCTCGCAAGCGCGCGGCTGGCGGCGATCCGACTGACGTGCGCGGTCGTGGACGTGGCGCTGAGCGCCGAGGGCGTGGCCACCGCCCCCGCGTGGCTCAAGGAGCTGCTGCCGGTGCTCTCGGCGCTGCTCGAGGCCACGCTCGCCGACGCGCCGCGCGTGCAGGCGCTGGCGCTCAAGTCCGTGCTGGCGCTCGCGAAGGCGCACGCCGCGCTGCTCATGCCGCTGCTCGCGGAGACGGCGACAGGCGCGTCCAACGACGTGCAGCAGTTCGCGCTCTGGACGGTGCTCGCGCGCACGCCGGCGCTCGCGCCGGAGGTGGAGGAGAAGCTCTGGGCCAAGTACGCGTGCTGGGCGTTCGAGGCCAGGAGCCGGTCGCCCGTGGTGCTGAGCGCCGGCGACGCGCGCTTCCAGCGCCTGGACGCCGCGCGCTTCGACGCGCTCGTCAAGCCGACGCTCGCCAAGATGCTCAAGAAGTCGCCGGACGCGGTGCTGGACGCCGCGACGGCGCTCGTGCGCGCCGCGCCGCTGGACTTCGGGCGGTACCTGAAGGACGTGTTCGTGCCGGTGCTCACGTCCAAGCTGCGCGCGCAGAAGGAGGACGTGCGGCTCGCGACGCTCGCGCTCGCGCGGGCGCTGCTCGCGACGTTCCAGGACGACGAGCACGTGCTGCTGGTCGTGACCGAGATGGCGGCGCTGCTGGACGGCAAGCTCGGCATCCTGGCGCAGTTCTACCAGCGCGAGGCGATCTTCGCGGTGCTGTCGGCCACGGCGGACACGGCGGCCGCGGTGCTGAGCGCGGACGCGTCCAAGGCGATCGCGGCGACCGCAGTCGCGACGCTGCTCAAGGCGATCAACAAGGAGGCGCACGACCAGACGCGGCACCTCGGGCTGCTGGCGCTCGGCAAGTGGCTCGCGCTCGCGCAGGAGCTCTCGGCGGACGCCGTCGCGAGCGTCAAGGCCGGGCTCAAGCACAAGTCGGAGCCGATCGTGGCCGGGTTCCTGCGCGCGCTCGTGGTGTTCTGCCGCGTGGCGAGTGCGGCGAGCGTGGGGTCGCTCGAGTGCTTCGCGGCGGACGTCGTGAGCGTGATCGCCGAGGCGAACAAGAAGCCCAACGTCGTGCACCTCGACGGCGTGCTGGCTGTCGGCATCGCCGGGTTCCTCGCGTCGGCGAGCAGCGCGATGGACGTAACGATGGCGCGCGAGGGCGTCGCGGACGTGCTGCTGAGCGACAATTCGTTCCTGGAGACGTCGGTGCGCGCGCTGCAGAGCGCGCTCAAGGCCGCGGGCGAGAACGGCGCGTCCGCCGCGGCCCCCGAGCGCCCGGAGACCTCGGCGCTCGCGGCGCTGCCGACCGCGCTCTCGTGGGTGCTGGCGTCGGAGCAGGCGGCGCCGACGCACGCGTACAAGCTGGTGGTGGAGCTGCTGGCGTCGTCGGCGATCCCGGCGCAGCGGAGCGCCGAGGCGGCGGTCAAGGAGATCTACGCGTCGTCGCTCGAGCACTGCGCGGGGCTCGTGGTCGCCTTCCAGCACAAGCTGGCGGCGGTCGCCGCGGCCGAGGTGGACGCCAAGAGCGCGCGCGCCGCCCTCCCGGCGTCCAGCGACGTGACCACGGACGTGGCGGTCGTGCCGCCCGCTAGCGTCTTGCGCCGCGCGCTCCGTGTGCTCGTGCCGGCGAGCGTCCGCGACGACGACGCGGTGCGCGACGCGGTGTTCGCGCGCGTGTTCCTCGCCGCGCACCACCCGTTCGTCGTGAGCGGCACGAGGTCGGCCGCGTTCTCGGCCGAGTGGAACAGCATCAAGCTGCGCTTCCTGGCTGCGGCGGAGCCGAGTGCCGCCAAGGACGACGAGGACGAAGAGGAGGACGAGGACGTGGAGACGAGCGACGACCGCATCGACCACCTGCTGGAAGCGAACGACAGCCTCAAGCAGGCGGTCGTCGACGTGCTCACGAGCGAGCGCGACGGCGCGCTGTTCTCTCCGCTCGCGGTGGAGCGGCGCGCGGGTCAGCGCATGCTGGCGTCGCTGCTCAACTTCGCTGGCAACGGCGAGGGCGAGAGCGTCGCGCTGCACGACGTCATCGAGGACGCGCTCATGGCGCGCGTGGACGGCCTCGCGCTCGGCGCGATCTCGGACTACGAGGCCAGCGTGTTCCGGACGCCGGCCGACGAGCTCTTCGTGGCCAAGAAGAAGGGCGAGAGCAGCGAGGCGGCCGCCGTGTCGACGCGGAAGCGCGGCTCCGGCCGCCGCGGCAACGAGGACGAGCAGTGGGAGCAGCAGGTGCGCGAGGAGCTCGAGCGGAAGAAGGCGACGGCGGCGGCCAAGGACAAAGCGTCGTACTCGGCCGCGGAGAAGGCGCAGCTCGCGGAGCAGCAGCGCATCCGCGCGACGCTGCAGCTCAAGCTCCAGGTCGTCGGCCAGGTGCTCGAGACCGTCGAGGCGCTCGCCGTCGTGCGACCGGACGAGCTGCACCCGGCGATCCCGTACCTGCTGCGGTCCTTCGGCGCGCTGTTCGCGAGCGCCGTGTGCGAGCGCGAGGCGTCCGCGGCGCTGCGCGCGATCGCCAAGGTCATCTCGCCCGAGCTGCTGCGGCACCATTACGAGGACGTGGCGGACGCGCTGCGCGTGGCGCTGCAGCTCGAGCGGCTCGCGGCGCGCGGCGACAAGGCGCGCGTGCTGGCGGCGATGCGGCCGCTCTTCGCGCGCACGCTCGCGGGGCTCATGGAGTTCGTGTTCGGCTTCCAGTTCGACAGCGAGGCGGACTTCGACGGTGACGCGCCGGTGAACCACGTGGCGCCGCCGACGCTGCACCTGGTCTTCCCGGTGCTGCGCGCGCTCATCGAGTACGAGCCGAGCCTGCGCCACTGGGCGCTGCCGCTCTTCGCGGTGCACGCGCGCATGATCCCGGACGAGGAGGAGGAGGAGATCGGCGACGTGGCGGCGCAGCGCCTGCTGCGCAAGGACATGCTCGTGCTCGCGCTGCAGCTGCTGGCGGACAAGGCGGCGGGCGGCAGCGCGCCGATCGCGAACCCGGACCTGGCGCCCGGCCGGCTGCTCTCCAAGCTGTGCGAGGGCCCGGCGCTGTCGGCCGCCGAGTGGGCGCCGCTGCTCGGGGACGCCGGGCTCCTGTCCGAGTTCCCCGACGTACGCCACGACGTGCTCCGCGCGGTGCTGCACGTGGTGGAGCACGGCGAGGCGGCGCTCGACGTCAAGGCGAACGCGCTGCTGGCGTCCCGGCTCTTCCTCGCGTGCTTCGACACGGACAGCGCGAGCCAGAGCGCCGCCAAGGCCGTGTGGGAGCAGACGGCGTCGGCGCTCACGCCGCTCTTCGCCGGCCAGCTGCTCGCGCTGCTCAACCACGCACACGCATCCGTGCGCGAGAGCGCGGCGCTCGCGCTCGCCGACGGCATGCGGCAGTTCCCCGAGACGATCGCGCCGATCGTAAACCACCTCAAGACGCAGTTCGTCGCGAGCCTGCCCAAGCCGCTCGAGACGCTCGACGAGTTCGGGATCCCCAAGGTCAAGCGCCCGGGGCAGGGCGAGGCCAAGGAGGAGCCCGAGACGTTCCTGCCGCGCTGCGGCGTCGGCCTGTGCCTCGAGAAGGCCGCGCTCCGCGCGCCGCTCACGTCGGCGGCCGTCATGGGCGTCATGTCGTTCGTGGTCGAGCACGGGCTCGGCGACGCGAACGCGAGCGTGCGCACGCAGATGCGCAAGACGGGCATCCAGGTTGTCGACGCGTGCGGCGGCGGCGCGACCACGGCGCCGCTGCTGCAGGTGTTCGAGCAGTTCCTGGACCGGGTGCCGAGCGGCGCGCAGGACCACGCGATCTACGACCACCAGCGCGAGGGCGTCGTCGTGTGCCTCGGCGCGCTCGCCAAGCACATGGACAAGGCGGACCCCAAGGTCTCGTCGATCGTCGACTCGCTGCTCGACGCGCTCGCGATCCCGTCCGAGTCGGTGCAGCGCTCGGTCGCGACGTGCCTCACGCCGCTCGTGCCGGCCGTCAAGGACCGGAGCACGACGATCCTGGACGACCTCCTGCGGCGCGCGACGAGCGGCGAGACGTTCGGCGAGCGCATCGGCGCGGCGTTCGGCGTCTCGGCGGTCGTCAAGGGGCTCGGCATCGCCGCGCTCAAGCAGCACGACCTCATCCCGCGGCTCGAGGACGCGATCAAGACGGGCGGCGCGAACGCGCGCCAAGGCGCGATGCTCGTGTTCGAGTGCCTGAGCCAGCGGCTCGGGATCCTCTTCGAGCCGTACATCATCGTGATCCTGCCGGTGATGCTCAAGTGCTTCGCCGACGCGAGCCCGCAGGTGCGCGACGCGGCGAGCCAGACCGCCAAGGGCATCATGGCCAACCTGTCGGCCCACGGCGTGAAGCTCGTGCTGCCGTCCGTGCTGCGCGCGCTCGAGGACAGCGCGTGGCGCACCAAGCAGGCAGGCATCCAGATGCTCGGGTCCATGGCGTACTGCGCGCCGCGGCAGCTCGGCTCGTGCCTGCCGCAGGTCGTGCCCAAGCTCACGGCGGCGCTCACGGACTCGCACCCCAAGGTGCGCGAGTCGAGCAAGGCCGCGCTGCGCGACATCGGCTCGGTCGTGCGCAACCCGGAGATCGCGTCGATCGCCGCGGCGCTGCTCAACGCGCTCGAGGACCCCAACAAGTGCACGCCCGAGGCGCTCCAGCAGCTCCAGTCGACGTCGTTCGTGCACTCGATCGACGCGCCGTCGCTCGCGCTCGTGATGCCGATCATCACGCGCGGGCTCAAGGACCGCGGCGGCGACGCCAAGAAGAAGGCGGCGCTCATCGTCGGCTCCATGTGCTCGATGATCAACGATGCCAAGGACCTGCTGCCGTACATGGACATGGTGCTCCCGAGCCTCAAGAGCCAGCTCATGGACCCGATCCCCGAGGTGCGTGCCGTGGCGGCCAAGGCCATGGGCAAGCTCGTCAAGGGGCTCGGCGAGAAGCACTTCGGGGACATCCTCGCGTGGCTGCTCGAGGCCATGCGCGGCGACTTCGGCTCGGTCGAGCGCTCGGGCGCCGCGCAGGGGCTCTGCGAGGTGCTCGTGGCGCTCGGCAAGGAGCGCGTCGAGGCGACGCTCGTCGACGACATCTTCCCGCTCGCGCGCCACCCCAAGTTCTCGGTGCGCGAGGGCGTGCTCTGGATCGTCGCGTTCCTGCCGCCGGCGCTCGGCAAGGGCTTCGCCGCGTTCCTGAGCGACGCGCTGCCGATCGTCGTCGCGGGGCTCGCGGACGAGGCCGAGTCGGTGCGCGACGTGGCCATGCACGCCGGCCACGTGGTCGTGAACGCGCACGCGCTGTCGCACACGCGCGAGATCCTCCCGTCGCTCGAGGCCGGGCTCTTCGACGACAGCTGGCGCATCCGCCAGAGCTCCGTGGCGCTGCTGGGCGACCTCATGTACCGCATCAGCGGCACGCGCGCGATCGCCGACTACGACGATGGCGACGACGACGACGACGACGCGGCCGGCAGCGCGGCGGGCGACAAGGCGATCACCAAGATCCTCGGGCTCGCGCGGCGCAACAACATCCTCGCGTCGCTCTACATGATCCGCTCGGACACGTCGGCGGTCGTGCGCCAGAGCGCGCTGCAGGTCTGGAAGAGCGTCGTGGCCAACACGCCCAAGACGCTGCGCCAGATCCTCGAGGCGCTCATGCACGCGATCGTGACCGCGCTCTCGGGCGACAACGTCGAGAAGCAGACGATGGCCGGCCGCACGCTCGGCGAGATCGTGCGCAAGCTCGGCGAGCACGTGCTGCCCGAGATCGTGCCGATCCTGCGCGCGGGGCTCGCGCCGGCCAACGCGCGCGGCATGCGCCAGGGCGTGTGCATCGGGCTCGCCGAGCTCGTCGACTGCTCGACGCGCAAGCAGCTCGAGGACTACGTCGACACGCTCGTGGCCGCGGTGCTCGACGGGCTCTGCGACGAGCTCCCGGAGGTGCGCGCGTCCGCGGCGCAGGCCTTCGACGTGCTGCACAAGGGCATCGGGTACCGCGCGATCGACGAGACGGTGCCGGCGCTGCTGCAGCGCGTGCGCTCGCCCCACCCGCCGACGCAGGAGCGCGCGCTGCTCGGCCTGCAGGAGATCCTGCGCGTCAAGTCGCGCGAGGTGCTGCCGTACCTCATCCCGCGGCTGCTCACGACGCCCGTGACGGCGGCGGCGGCGCGCGCGGTCTCGCGGGTCGCGCAGGCCACGGGCGCGGTGTTCCACTTCCAACTCGAGCGCGTGCTCGGCGTGTTCGTGAGCCAGTACGTGGCGCTCGCGGACGCGCAGCCGGCAGTCGCGCAAGAGCTCAAGGACGCGCTGCGCGACGTGGTGCTGAGCATCGACAACCCGGGCGTCCACTGGCTCGCGATCGAACTCTGCAAGTACTGCGAGAGCGACGCGGCGCGCGAGCGCGTGCTCGCGTTCGAGCTCGTGGCCGCGTTCGCGGGCGCCACGACGACGCAGTACGCGGACCAGGTCGCGCTCTTCCTGCGCCAGATCGTCGGGCACCTCAACGACGCGGACGCGGGCGTCGTGCAGGCGGCGTCGGACGCGCTCAAGGCGCTGAACGCGACGGTGCGGCCCGAGGACCTCGCGGCGCACCTCGACTTCATCCGCCAGACGATCAACACGCTCGTGAGCGACGCGCGGCACCGCAAGGGCGGCGTGGGCGCCGCGGGCGAGTTCCTGCTGCCGGGGCTCTGCATCGCCAAGGGGCTCGAGCCCTTCCTGCCGAGCTACCAGCACGCGCTCATGAACGGCTCGCCGGAGCTCCGGCAGAGCGCGGCCACGGGGCTCGGTGAGCTCGTGCTGCTCTCGAGCCCGGCGGCGCTGCGGCCGTACCTGATCAAGCTCACGGGCCCGCTCATCCGCATCGCGGGCGACCGGTTCCCGGGCCACGTCAAGGCGGCGATCCTGAGCACGCTCGAGATCCTGCTGGGCAAGGGCGGCGCGGCGCTCAAGCCCTTCCTGCCGCAGCTCCAGACGACGTTCGTCAAGGCGCTCAACGACACGGCGGCCGAGGTGCGCGGCCGCGGCGCCGCGGCGCTCAGCAAGCTCGTGGCGCTCAGCCCGCGCGTGGACCCGCTCGTGGCCGAGCTCTCGGACAAGCTGCGCGCGACGGCCGGCGGCATCCGCGAGGCCAATCTGGCAGCGGTGGCCGCGGTCGTCGAGGTCGCGGCCGACCGGATCTCGGCGCCCGTGTCGGCGGCGCTGCAGGAGGCGCTCGTCGAGGTGCTCGACTCGCCCGAGGACGTGGTGCGCGAGCGCGCGAGCCGGTGCCTCGCGTTCGCCGTGGCGGCGGACGCCGACGCCGGCGAGGCCAACGTGCTGGTCTACGCGCTCGCGGACACCAGCAAGAGCGTCGCGGGCGCGCCGTGGCCACGCCGCCAGAGCGCCGCGCTCTTCCTCGAGTGCGTGCTCGCGCGCAACCCGCCGTGGGTCGCGGGCGTCGCGGCGCCGATCGGCGACACGCTCGCGGCGCTCGCCGCGGACGACAACGTGGCGGTGCGCGCGAGCGCGCTCCAGGCCGTCGCGGTGCTCGTGCGGCAGGGGCTGGCGGCGCCGGACGCGTTCGTGCCTGCGCTGGTCGACGGCGTGCGCCACAGCAACAAGGACGTGTGCCGGACGGCCGTGAAGCTCGCCAAGCGGCTCGCCAAGCGCGACCCGAGCGCGCTGCGCGGCCACGTCGGCGCGCTCGTGCCGGCGCTCTTCCAGGCCGTCAAGAGCAACAACATCGCCGTCAAGAACTCGGCCGAGCGCGCGCTGCTCTACGTGCTCGAGGTGGCCACGCGGCCCGAGACGCTCGCCGCCTACGTGCGCGACGCCGGCGCCGACGGCAAAGTGCTCGCCGAGTACGCGCGCCGCGTGCTCGCCAAGCTGCGCGCCGACAGCGGCGACGAGAGCGACTGACGTGACTGACGCGACGCCAGGCGGGGAGAGCGTAGGCAGGAGGAGACGTTCGCTCGGTGATAAATAAGCTCTTGCGCGTCGCACGTGACGCGGCGGCTGCTAGTGTGTCAGACCATCTGCTGGAACGTGGTAACGCGCGCCGGCGGTTCTCTCTCGATCGGCGGCGGCGCGGGGGCGGCTGCTGGCGCCGCAGGAGCCCCCGCGGCGCCGGCTGCGCTGCGGCTGCGGCCGAAGCGGTAGTCGCGCGTCTGGAACTCCTGCTGCTCGTTCGGCACCGCGCAGATCCCCGGCTGCACGTGCGATGACGAGGAAGGCGCGTCAGTCGACTGGCCACGTCGCAGGTGCGGCTACCCGACGCCAAGCGACCAGCGACGCACGCACCCAGCGCCAGCGGATCACCATCGACACGGCGACGAGGAACGCGATGATCGTGCCGGCGAGCATGATGGGGATGCAGTCGCCGTTGTCGAACGCGCCAAAGTGCACCTGCCACAGGATCAGCGCGACCATCGCGAGCACCACTGGTGCGCAACCCACCGAGTCAGCCTCACTGGCGTCTCGTCCAGCGCAGTAGGCGCCGGCTGACGTACCCGCGACGAACAGCGCGAGCGCCGGCACGCAGCCGTAGTGGTAGACCTGCGCGCGCGAGGGCCGGCCGAGGTGCAGGTAGAGCGCGCCGACGAGCGTGAGCCCCGCGAACGCCACCGCCGTAGCCACGAGCGCGCGGATGATCTCCGGCAGGTTCGCGTAGCCCTCGTGCAGCGTGCAGAGCGACACGGCATCGTCGTACGCCACGGGCTGGTTGACCCCGTCGACGCTGTCGCCAATCAGAGCGATGATCCTCTTGCGCGTCAAACCGCGCACTGCCGCCGCTAGGAACACGTGCCTGATGAACGCAGAGCCACGTACACGGGGAGCGTGAAGTTGCGGCGGTCGGGGTCGCAGAACGCCCCCCACCGCACGCTCACGGACGAGTTCGCGTAGCCCGCGGCCACCTCCTCCGGGATCTCGAAGCTCCAGAGCCCCGCGGAGACGCCGGCGCTGAACTCGAGCCAGTGCGAGCGCACGAGCGCGAAGCAGAAGAGCGCGGCCACCACGAGCACCAGCAGCATCTGGTTGGCGTTCGAGAGCCCGTAGTGGCGGTGGTGGCGGCGGCTCGCGCGCGGGCGGCGCGTCTGCTGCTGCTGCCGTTCGTCGCCGTTGCGCTGCGCCATGCTGTCGTAGTAGCTTCCGATTGCTGCTGCGTTCTGGCGCGTCGCGATCTTCGCGGCCTCGCGACGCGTTGCGCGCGGCGGGGAAGAAGGTTGAGTGGCGTCCCTCCCAGGCGCCTTACGCCATTTCGGCGGCGACAAGTTCGAGTGTCTCTTGTGGTGAGTAATATTTTCTGCACCCACGCAAGCGATAGAGCGTTTTTCGAGGGACTGCGAGATGAAGTTCCCTTCCTAAAGCGATGTCTTGGTGGTCGGAAGTAGTAGACATCGCTAGTACTTTGCACTGTCTTCTATCGAACAAATCTACCTCTACAAGCGCATGTTTGATTTCTCGGAAATAAGCGACCATGAAGTGTGACATGATCCTCATGATCACCTGGCGGCACCACCACCATGCACCATGCTGCCCCCTCCAGCGCATCTTCACACTTGCCACCGCCGTTCCTGAAGATACTCGTCCTGTTCAACCCGACAGTTGACGCTCACTGGGACGCGCCTCGAGGCACTTGCTTCGCCTGGAACGAGCGCTCGACCGACGGGACCGACGGGACCGACGGGAAAACTTCGCTGTTGGTGCTGCGTCGCCTACTGAGCGCCACCTCAGACTCAGTTCTTCTTTGCCGCGAGCCGGTCGCTGCCGTACGCGACGGCGGCGCCGCCGCCCACCGCCACCAGCACGTTCCGCGCCGCGACGATCTTCCCGCCTACAAAACCGTCCGGACAAGCGGACGAACAAACGAACGAACGCGTCAGCCAACCAGCCCCGCGAGTCGACGCTCCGGCAGCAGACGTACGCAGAAGCAGCGACGGGAGGCCGACGACTGCCACGAGACCCGCGACCGCAGCCTCCGGGTGCTCCCGGCGGAACGCGTTCACCTTCGCCAGTTCTGCAGTCGCGACAGCCACCACGCACAGAGCCACGCGCTCTCGTCAGCTCCTCCAAGAACCACCAGCGGCGCCATCCACAGCTTCCTCTCGACCGCTTCCAACTCACGCGTCTGGGCGTCCGCGAGCGCTGCTCGCACCGGCACCAGCTGCTCGTTGGTCGCCTTCTGTGACTCCTGCAGCTTCACCTGATGCGGTCGACGAGCACACGAGTGTGAGCTGCTGCTCCCACAACGCAGGGAAAGCGCCGCCACGCACCTGCGCCGAGTAGAGCTGCTCGTTGAGCTGCACGCGCGCCGTGGAGATCTGTTTGCGCAGCTCGGTGCCGTCCTTGGACTCGGCCTTCTCGAAGACCTGCGCGACGGGGCGCACGGCGTCCTTGAGGCCGTTGAGCGCCTGCTGACCGACGCGGCGGATCGCGATGCGCGCGGTGCTCGTGAGCTCCTTGGCCTGCTCGACGTTGGCGCCGAGCAGGCTCTTGACCTGCCCCACGTTCGCGTCCACGAGGCTCTTGACCTGCGTCGCGCTGTCGGCGGCGGCGTCACGCACGCTCTTGGAGGCGTCGCCGAGCTTGTCGCCCACGGCGCCCACCGCGCTCTCCCAGGGCTTCTTGTCGCCGCCCGCGTCGCCCGCCATCTTCTACGTCTGCTTGTGTGGTGATTTGCGGTTTGCGTTGTGTGGCTCACGTCGAAATTCCCGTGCATTCACTTTTTGACTTGTTTTGAGTACCCAGCGCATAGAAAAGTGATTCTGAGGGAAGCGGAGGAGACTCAGCAATAGACTCAGAAGAATCACGAGGAATTACGGGATTCACTGGCACTTTCCTCAAGTCCGGAGCATGCATCACTCAAGAGCTCTCACTCGAGACCCTGTCACTCACTCAACCATCGACCTCAAGCACCGACACCGCGACTACCAAGCTTAAGCTGTTCCAGTCCAGTCCTCGGGTTGTCGGTGACTCCGTCATAGTCAGTGCTCTTGCCGAGTCGCGTCGACTCGCTCGCTCACTTTCTCCCCGCCCACCTTCGCGTGATATCTCCACCAACACCCTCCCTCCACGCACAAAGTCGTAGCAGCGACAAGCATCACACCTTGGTCGCGCAATTGACACTTCATTCTACGAGGCGAGCAAGTGCGCCAAAGTTCGCCACGGTATATCGAGCAGCCTGCTCGCCTCCAACTCGCACGAGATCGACTCCTACTGGTACTCGACCGTGAGTACAACAAGTTCACCAGTCAGTCGACGAGTGAGGGATATCCTGTGTCAACAGGAGAACCGGTTCGAGTTGGAGCTGGTTCAGTCCATTCAAACCAGCCCCTGCGTGCGCGTCCGACAGACCGATAACACTGAGGCCGGAAACATCGTGTTGCAATCGCAGCAGTGAACTCTACATGTGAAGTGTTTGGGCGACCCCAGCGACCGACGTTCGGGTGTCACTTCACAGTGATGGATACTCGGCAAACACAACGACGGCGTCAACCTTTGAGTGTTCACTCTTAACGATGGTGCTCGCAACGACCCTTGTCTTGAACTGGGAAGCCAACGCGGGTGGCCGTCACTATCGAATCGCCCACGTTTCGCGACGAGCAGTGATGACGACGTTGTTGGAGACGTGAAATTGTAGTTCACACGGGTATCTCCATCTCTAGCGACTTCGACGCCGTCACCGACCAGCTCGTGACTGCTGTCGAACAGATGCGATCGAACACTGGCGGCAACGACGGAAGGGCAGTCATCGAACACTGGCGGCAACGACGGGAGGTAGCGCGTTGACGTTGTGCAGCAGTTCTCTCGACCAGCAATAATTGTACTTTGAAGAAATCGGTTAACCATTATTATTTTTCTCGATGGCGACACGCCGCGCAGGTGCGCGAGATCGCGACGCTCGCGCTGCCGCAGTCGCGCGGCCGCGAGCGGCGCATCGACGTGTACATGGCGCTCAACCAGCTGCTGCGCGCCGAGGACACGTCCGCGCCCGTGCAGGCGCTCTGCCGGCAGCTGCCGGCGCTGCTCGGCGAGTTCCACGCCGACCTGCGGCAGGCGACCGTGCGGGACCTGCTGCACGTCTGCCTGCGCACGCTCTCGTACTTTATGTACCACCGCACGCTCGCCGCCGCCTTCTCGGACGCGCAGGTGTCCACGTTCCTCTCGGACATCACCAGCCTGCTCTCCTCGACGCAGGACGAGGTGCGCGCTCGACCAGCCCAGCAGCGGCAGCAGGCGTGTCGCCTGCACCTGCCTGACTAACAGCCTCTCGCGCCTGTCGAACGGACTCGCCAGGCCACATACCAGCTCTGTCTCTGGAGCCTGGCCATGCAGAACATCGACGAGAGCCGCCACCCGTTTCTCCAGCGGATCTTCGAGGCGCTCGTGCAGGCGATCATCAACCCGTTCAAGTCGCGGTCGAGTGCGTGCTCAGATCTGTGCGGAGTGCATGGCAGCAGCAGCGTGAGTGCTGACGCGTCTGCTCGCCCGCCTTCAGTTGAGCTGCAGGCGATGAAGGGGCTGCACCTGTTCCTGCAAAAGTACCCGAGCGCCGTTCGGACAGCCGACGCGGCCGTGCGCATGTGGCTCGAGCCCGTCTGCAGCCGCTTGGCGAGCAGCCACGAACCGACCCGGGAGCAAGCGCGCATGGTGCTGAAAGAGGCGAGCCTGAGCGCTGGCGAGTGGTCCGCCGAGTCGCTCGAGATGCTGCAGGACTGCATGATCGAGTACGCGTTCCCGGCGATGAAGGCGCACTTGGACCGAGAGCGCCACCGAGATGCTCTCCAGCTCTGGATCTTGATCTTGATGCTCATGAAGGCGACGCTCGCGGCCGACTTCACCATCCTGAACGACATCCTGTACATCCCAGAGATCTCGATGCGGTATCGCGACGCGCCCGTGCGGCTGATGAGCATGGAGGCGTGGAGCCACTTGGTGGACGTCTTCCGCCAGAGCAAGGAGTGGTTCTTCAAGAAGTCGGTGGTGCAGCTCCTCGTACGCCCCGTGCTCGTCTGCCTCGACGAAGAGCGTCTGCTCAACATCCTCCACGCGGCATTCGTCGCGTGGAGAAGCATCGTGACGACGCTCGTGCACGACTTCAATCAGTTCTGTGTGGAGAGTGCAAGCTCGCAGCAGGCGATCCAAGAGAACGCGCGCAAGTGGAAGCGCCGGTACGACGAAGCTGTGACGAAGCCTCTGACGGCGGTACTGAAGCGACGAGAGCTGAGTGCCACTTGCGCTTCGGAGGAGGGGCAGTTCATTGACTTTGTGGCGGCACTTTGGGACTACAGAACGGCTCAAGCTCCACACAACCGAGCCATCTCAGCTACAAGCATGAGTCGGCATGGCAGCAAACCGCGCGGCTCGGAGTCTCTGTCGTCCAAGGACGCTTTGCCCAAGAGCGAGTCGTCCGATACGAGTCAAGACGACGCAGCGTCGTTTGGGCAGAATCTGTTCGGGTTGGCGTTGATCCTACCGGATGCGTTGGGCTTGGTTCAGCGACTCGTTGCTCACTGCGAGAGGCATCGAAGGAAGAGAAACGAGCGCGTATCCATGGCCGTGGATGCTGTGTGGACGGGACTGTGCAAGCGGCTGCACGACAGAGCTGTCGCGAGAGACCAGCAGAGTCGAAAGCTTCGTCTCCGGTTACTTCGCGTCGCCTTGGAGTTCGCTTTCGCAGTACCAAGTGGCTCGATTGGCTCGAGTGAGAGTGTGGCTGCTGGCGACGACGCCGGAGAGCAGGGCGACGCAAGACACGGCAGCGAGCATGAGAGTCAGCGGGACTCTCTCTTCGGCATCTCCTGGCAGCTGCGGCTGCTGCAAGTGCTTCTTCTTGGGTTTGACGAGCAAGGCGAAGAGAGACACCTGTTTGCCCACCCGAAGAGCAAGCTATCGTCACGCCTGGCAAAGCGTATGCAGCAGACTCGCGACCGAAGCGCAAGTGGCGCGCTGCTCCTCGCGGAAGTCAGCACTGAACTATCAGCCGGCGTCGACTTTGCTTCCAGATCGAACGTGCTCCACTGTATTGTGATGTACGTGGTGTCCGAGTGGCCACGAGAACTCGACCCCGCTCAGCCATCCCAGCGATATCTCGAGAGCCTTGGCGCTGCAGAGTACGTCGTCGAGTTCGCGAGTAGGTGCTTGAGCAGTGAAAGTTGTGCACCAGAGAAGGCGATCGTGTTCGTGCAGATCGCGAGAGGAATCATCGAGCGGTGGAAGGAGATGGTCGAGACATCCGCACGCAGCGAGGCGCTAACCACGAGCGATACTGCTTTTCGCTTGTGGCTGGAAGAGAAAGCGACTCCAGCCTCGATCGAGCTCGAGCCTGGTGCTCAGCACCCCGAGAAGGCAGAGAATGTCGGCTGTGCAGTCGAGACATCTGCAGAGACCACCCACTCGCATACACCAGCTCTTCCTCGCATCGGCTCTCCAGACGAACCTCTAGAAGAGACCACACCCGCGTCCGCCGACACAAGCATGTCTTCGCCGTGCTTGCTGGGCTCGTTGCAGTCGCTGGGGTCGCCAGGGCCAAGAGTATCTGCTGCTGCTGCTGCCGATGACCGTGCGTTCCAGCGAAAGAGCTCGGCGCAAGCGTCGTCACTCCTGACCCCCGGCAAGCCACGCGAGAGGAGCAATACAGACGACGGCGGCACGGAGCTTGACAAGGAACCTCTTCCAGGAACTGTTTCCACTCCCACCAAGACGCCGCCGCTGACACGCACCAACGATCCGAGCCAGAGCGTCTTCCCGGAGCTGGCGAGCTCGAGCGAGCCGATATCGCTGCTCTTCCGCCACTTCCCGCTGGCGTTCCGACCGTTCTTCTCGTACTACAAGATCAAAACAATCGGAGATCTGAGCACGATGAGCGTCGACCGAGTGAAGACGTTTGGCATCAAGGATCCGGTGGGGATAGTGACAAGAGCGCTGGAGGAGTACAGTGGGAGAAACAAGCGACTCAAAGACATCGCGTCGAGTCCGTTTCGCTCGAAGCGCGCAATATCTCCTGCAGCGACGACTCCGGTGATCCTAGCGTCCTCTGTGCCGAGAAGAAGTCCGAGGCGCGCAGGTGGTGCAGCGACAGACTCCCTTTCACTGGAGCAACCAAACCGCAAGTGCACGAAAAGAGCATTGCTCGACCTCGTCAGCGATGTTACAGCTGATGTTCACGGTGGCGGAGCACCGCAAGCGCCGAAGCTTGCGGAGCGCGTGATGTTTTGTCTCCCGAACGGAGACGGAGCGACGCGCATCACCCGACCGGGCGAGGACTCACAGGACGCCAGTTCGTCAGATGCAGCGGCGGTCGGCGCGAAGGACAGCGGCGAGGAGAAGCTCGAGACATTCTCCCTCAAGTTCCTGCAGCACTTGCGCAGGTCCGCGCACTATGGACAAGCTGGCAGCGGAGGACGAGAGTCTGCAGAGCGACGCGAGCCTTCAAACCAGCGCGAGCAAGATGAGCGACCGGTTCTGCGAGTTTCAGGAGGCGCACGATGTGATCGCGGCGATGGGCCGCCAGCTACAGTAGATTACCGAAACGCACGGAGCGAGGTGTCAGGAGCTCTTCCGCAGCGGAGAGGGTGGGAAACAATGAGGAGTACAAAGGTAGTGAGAGCATCAGTGTCCGTGTTAATGTCCACGTGTGTGCGGAGTAGTGTTTACTTGCGTTGAATCCCTTCTCCTTGTCAAGGAAGTGGAAAGGAGTTGATGTGTTCGTTGTCGTTTTCGTAGTGGGTGTTCGTTGTGCCGATGGCGTTCCTAGTGCCGTCCTTAGACACTGTGGCTGTCAGTGGATGGGAACATTGTACAACACTAACTGAACTAGCGCAACAGAATGATCACAGAGCGCGGTGGATACAGTGTT
>JAASGM010000006.1:0-77261 GCA_023334215.1 Globisporangium cystogenes | reverse complement strand
GTGTTTGCGTACTTGTTGAGGCGCGCGACCTGCTCCTGCTGGATGATTGCGGCAAGCGAGCCCGGACGCGCCACGGGGCCGTCGTAGAACGGGAAGTCGACCGCGCCGACGCGCCACGTGCGCTTCTCGTTCGTGATCTGGCTCGCGACGAGCTTGAGCGCCGCGGCGCGCGCCTGGCGTTCGTCCTCGCTCACGAGGTTCGGGATGGCCAGTGGCGACGTTGCCGGGATGGCAGTCGTCGGAGCTGGAGTTGGAGAGTTCTGCTCCTGCGCGTCAGTTGACTGCATGCGCAGCACGACGGCCAGTAGCGCCAGGCTCGCGGCGCCGAAGAGCTTCATGGTGGCGGGAGAGTTGCTGGAGGCGGCAACGCCGTGCAGGTCGCGCAGCCCGGTGTGCGCGCGAGAAGCGAAGATTGCGAATGGGGTCAGCTACGCCGGTGACGGGTGTGTCGAGGTCGTGAACCTGTCGAGACTCGCGCGTCGCACTGCGCGATGTGCAACTCGTCCGAGAGACGCGTTGATGCGGATAGAGATGCGAGCGGCGCCTCATCGACGTGCGGCTGATCGAGTACGTACCGAGCCGAGCGAACAGTGCTGATCTAGAGGACCCGTTCGCCTTCCCGTCACCTTCCCGTTCGTGCCACTGTCGCCGCGATCTCGTTCAATCGTAGACAATCGATCTCGTGTCCTCGTGACACACAAGGTGTGAGTGTGAGTCACAACGTGAGACCCTCGGGCGGCCCTGCCGGCGCTGCGAGCGAGGAGCAGAATGCGAGCCGCTAGCATGAGCAAGCGGAGCCGAGGATCAAGCGATGCGAAGCCAGCCGTGCGGCTCGCTCGCCAGACCCAGCGCACCGCGTTGACATAGCGTAGCGGAGGCGACAAAGTTCTCTCGGCTGAGACTCATTTCGGGCCGAGGCGACCTCGACCAGCGATGCTTGTCTGTCTGGGAATGTAGCACGCCCCCTGTGGTCGAAGGTGTGCGTTGGCGCTTCGGTTGATGGCGCGCAGCCGGCCAAGTCGTTGCGCTTGCTGCACGAGCAACGGATCGGTGAGTGGAAGGTATCGCCCTCTGTCTCTGGTGGCCGATGTAGAATCAGAGCTTGAACGCTTAGGACACTGAGGACACGCTTGCAACCCAAGAGCTCGCGAACTCACCGCTCAAACGTACCTGAAGCTCGCTGCCATGCCGGACTGAGCGAGATCGAGGAGATGTGAGCAGCCCGCTACGTGACTTGGTTGCTGTAGAGTGAGCCGACGACACCACGTATGAAATAGAGTACGATAGCAACATCGTTACTCGCATCCACGAGTCTCGCCACCACGCATGGCGCTGCACGGATGGCTGCATGCCTGCAACCACGTTGTGGCTTTGAGTGAAAGACGCAACGGCGAGCAAGTGAGTGCAGAACAGCACATGAGTACATTTCGAAAATAATGCTAAAAGCCGAACAAATTGTTGTAAAATGCAGCGTTTTGGTGCATATCCTTCGGGTTGAAAGATTTGAGAAAATATTCGTCGACAAAAGAGTCTAGGGTTTGTATGCGATCGTATCGCAATGTGGACTTTATCTTTAATCTTGGATTTCTTCACTATCGTGACTCCTTGCGAAAACTACCCGAACTGTCCCGCAGCCAGCATTTCTTCTCTCACAAAGAACAGAGCGCCGACCCCACTCACTCGCGCCGCGCAGCAGGAGGGAGCCAAGCGCCGCGTGGCCCCCCCACACAGACGCATACACACAGCGAGACACGATGGCGCAGGGGAAGACGTGCCACTTTAAGCTCGTGCTGCTCGGCGACACGGCGGTTGGCAAGTCGTGTCTCGTCGTGCGCTTCGTGCGCGACGAGTTCTTCGAGTTCCAGGAGCCCACGATTGGCGGTGCGTGCGCTCGAGCGCTTGTGTGGAGGGAGAGGGGTTTCTGTTGTGTGCGGTGGGCGGAGGAGACTCACGCTCGGCGGGGGGCGGACGAACGACCTGCAGCGGCGTTCCTGACGCAGACTGTGGGGCTCGACGATGGACTCACGGTCAAGTTCGAGATCTGGGACACAGCCGGACAAGGTAGCGAGCCTGCTTGGCCTGTGTGCGTGTGGCTCTGTGCGCATGGGCGAGTATCTGACTGTATGGGTGTGTGATCAGAGCGCTACCGCAGTTTGGCGCCGATGTACTACCGAGGTGCCGCCGCCGCGATCGTCGTATACGACGTCACCAACAAGGTTCGCGCTGCTGTCGTGACGACGTTCGGCGAGCGAGCGGGTGCTGAGAGCTGGGTGCTCACGCTCGGTGGTGTTAGGACTCGTTCACAGGCGCCAAGTCGTGGGTGAAGGAGCTGCAGCGACGCGGCGACCCGAACGTGGTGATCGCGCTCGCGGGCAACAAGGCGGACCTGGAAGCACGCCGCAAGGTGGAGTTCGAGGAGGCGCACCAGTACGCGGAGGACAACGACATTCTGCACATGGAGACGTCGGCGAAGACTGCCGTGAACGTGAAGGACCTCTTCGTGGCGATCGCAAAGCGCCTGCCGAAGAACCCGCACCAGCCGGAGCGCGAGGCGTTCCCGATCACGCCGCCGACGAACCAGAAGCAGAACAAGGGCGGCTGCTGTTAAGTCGGGTCGTTCGGGGCTCTCGCGGACAGGGAAGGACGAGTGCGCGGGGACTGGCTGCTCGCCGCGTTCGCATTCGCGTCCGCTGGACGCATGAGCGCGAGCGGGAGAGACGCCGTGGCGAGCGAGGCGACGGACGACACGAGCGGAGCACGTTCGACGGGCGCTCGAGCACCGCACGAGAGCAGAAGCCCGTCAGGCGACGACACGAGGGTGAGACGAAGACGGGAGGCGACGGCGAGAGATGCTGCCGAAGGGGAGAGAGGAGGGACGGGTGCGGTTGTGGGGGCGAGCGAGCGAGCGCCGATGCGCTGCTTTCTGTCCGACCCGCGTGCTGCGTGCTCGGGCGCCGTTCGTGGTAAGCTAATATCTATATTTTGAGCTGGACCTCGTTCGAACAGCGCGACTGGTGCTCTCTCACACACACACAAGGCCGACAGACAGACAGACAACGTTGAAAAGCTCGGCTTCTCTTGCTGCGCACATACGAGTAGCTCTTGTTTCTGGTACTTTGTGGCTGTTGCTGGTGGTGTTACGACGCATACAAGTCGGAGGTGCGAGGCGGCGGACGCACCAGCTGCTGCTGCTGTTGGCTCTGCTGGTGCTGCGTCAAGGTCGAGTGATTGCGTTCGTTCGCAGCGCGGCTGGTGGCGTCCGCTGCCGCCGGTGCTCACTCGTTCTTGCCCTTCTTCACGACGTCGTCGATGCCGACAGTCGAGTTAATGCCGAAGATGCGCACGCGGTCGAGCTCCGGGAGCTTGGCGAGGATGAGCGTGATCCAGATCGGCACGTTGATGCACAGGTGCAGCGTGTCGTAGTCGGTCGAGACCGACGCGAGCATGAGCAGCACGGTGGGCACGATCATGAGGAAACGCTTGGTGCCGGTCCACGGGTGTCCCTGGTCGATCTGCTCGTAGAACGTCAGCTCGCGGTAGTCGCCCATCGAGTTCGAGTCGTCCGGCGAGCCCTTGATCCAGTGCATGATGCCGAACGTGACCTGCCGCGCGCGAGAGAGAGAGAGCGTGTGTAAGCGTTCCGACGCCTTGCGTATGTACCCGCACAGACACACAATCACACTGACACACACGAAGCGACGTACGATGCCGTGCACGACGTTGACGACCGTCCACTTGTGCGGGGACGGCACGAGCACGGGCGTGGCCATGTAGAGCGAGCCGAGCAGGAGCCCGTAGAAGGTCCAGAAGCCGCGCGAGTCCATCCAGTTGACGTTCTTGTTCGTGTCGACGTCGGCGCTGCTCATCATGGCAGCTGAGACGGCGTGTGTGGGTGGTGCGGCTGCTGCTGGGTCGGTCGGTCGGTCGGTGTGCGCGCTCGTTGATGAGCTGCGGTGCGTGCGCGCTTGAGCTTGAGCTTCTTGGTGGCGAGCGTGTGACTGAGGAAATGGGGCTATTCGATTGAAAACTGGGGGCAGCGCATACATTTTATTCTCAACACTTGAACAAAGTATGCAGCTGTTCGTGACACGAACACGTTCGCGAATTCTGTGAATTTCAAGATATGTGGGACACACGACGCAACCCATCAAAAGCGGTTTTGTATTGGATTTAGTATGCTACAAGTCGAAATAAGATGCCCTGTCTCTTGGTATCTCAAATGTAAAAAATGACATTTTACAAAAAAAGATATAAAGAATACCTCGGAAATTCTTAGTTGGAATCCTGTACCAGCAGCGTAACCACGGCCATTGATGACCTAGCAAAGTTTGGCGAGAAGGCAAAATCGAGGTGCACAAACACAAGTACTCGTGTGTCGGAGCATACAACGCTCGTGTATAAACGTCCGACTCGCGCGCGCAACAACAACAATGGAGCAACTAGCGAATCGTCGCGCTGCTCGTGTTCACGCCTGCGACAGTCCCATTTTGTTACTTTTTTGTAATACAAACCATAAACTAATCTATACTTGATATTTGTATGCAAAAGAATGTTTTGCGTGGTCCGCATATCTTCCAAGTTTCGAATTGCGGATCCACCTTTCACGATATCATTCTCACATAATTTAGTCCAGTACACTCTGCACAAGTAGAAATATCACGATTCTTCGCTCTCCGATCTTCGAGCGTGACGAAATCCAGAATCCTTAGTACTCGCGAAAGCTCCCTTTTGCATCGCATCGCAAACCGGAGCCATGGAGCGCATGGAGGCGTGGGTGCAGGAGACGTTCGCGCCGCTCGTGCTCGCGAGCGCCACGCCCGAGGTCGAGCGCCTCGCGCGCAAGAACGGCGGCCTCTCGTTCGCCGCGCTGCTCAGCGGCTTCGCGTCGCTTGCGCGCGCCGACGCGCCGCTGCGCTTGGTGAGCCACCAGCTCGTGCTCGCGGACTTCAGCTTCCGCTTCGTGGCGGCCGCCGACTTCGCGGCGCGCGCGCTGCCCGAGGCCACGCGCGCGCTCGGCGACGCGATCGCACGCCACCCGCCGCGCGGCGCTGCGATCGACCTGCAGCTGCCGCCCGTCGCGAGCGCCGCCGACGTGCCCGCCTACCTGCGCGCGACGCAGAGCGAGGACGGCGAGCCGCTCGAGTGGTACCGCGCCTTCCGCCGCGCGCTGCTCGACACGTTCTGCGGCGAGGAGCTGAGTCTGCTCGGGCAGCCCGCCGCCATGCTACTCGCCGTCTCGTCCACGGACGGCAACCCGCGCCACTGCTTCGAGGAGCTCGCGACCGCGCGCAACCTGCCGCCGCCGTTCCTGCAGGGCCTGTACGACGCGAACGTGCCCAAGTTCTACCTCGTGGTGCACGACGCGGTCGAGGCCGACGGCACGTCGATCGACCCGGACGCGATCCTGCTGGGGCTGCAGCTGCCGCCGAACGCCAGCGCCGTGCTGCGCCTCAACTCGCTGCCGGCAGCGCACGCGACCCCGCAGAACGCGGGGATCTGGACGAACCACCCGCTCGTGCGGCACCCGCTCGTACCACCGACCTTCCAGCTGGCGTCCGGCGCCACGGAGCTCATCGGCGGCTTGCTCTCGAGCGACGACCTCGTGCGCGTCGGCGCGTTCGTGCGCGAGTTCGGGCTGCGCTTCGTGCTCGGCGCGCTCGAGGCGCGCATCTTCCAGCTCAACGAGGTCGTGTCGGCGATGAAGAAGGGCGTGAAGAACGTCTTCAAGTCGTGGCTGCGCAAGCCCAAGGACCTCTCGACGCGCTCGGCCGGCTACAGCAGCGGCGGCGCGAGCGGCGGCTCGGTCACGTACCGCTGCGACTCGATCGAGGCGCAGACGCGGCTGCTGGCCGACACGGCGTTCATGGTGCGCGACTACGAGCTCGCGCTGCAGATGTACCGACTCGTGCGCGACGACTACAAGGCGGACAAGTCGACGCTGCACGGCGCGAACGCGAACGAGATGATCGCGCTGTGCCTGCTGCTCACGAAGGGCTCGCCGATGCAGATGACGAACGCGCTCGAGACCGCGATCGCGATCTACGTCAAGGGCAACAGCCCGATGACTGCGCGCCTAGCGGTGCGTGCGGCTGTGATCGCCGGCGAGATCTACAACACGCTCAGCCACTCGGGGCTCTTTACCGACTACATGGACAGTGCGTCGGCAGCGCTGATCCGCGGCTCGACGATGGAGCAGGGCATTTGCTCGGCAGTGCTCATGGAGCGTGCGGCGCTCTGCGACCTGCAGGCGCGCCAGCCAAAGTTCCGCAAGTACGGCTTCCGCATGGTCATGGCGGGCCACGTGTACGACTCGCTGGGTCACAAACCGCACTCGGCGCGCTGCTACTCGCTCGCGCGCGCGATCTACGACTGCAGTGGATGGTTCCAGGTCGAGGACCACATCAACTTCACGCTCGCGCAGCAGGCGAACCGCCTGAGCGACCCGATCGCGTCGATCAACCTCTTCCTCAAGCTGATCGGAACGGGTCGGAACTCGGCGAGTCAGCAGGAGGCGCTGCTGTACGAGTTCGGTCTCATCGTGAAGGAGTTCCTGGCGACGAGCGGCGACGCCACCACGGTGTCGATGCCACGGAATGGGCCAATTCTGATCCGTGACGAGGTGCACAAGACGAAGAAGCTGCTCGTGCGGGACCTGTGCATGCCGGAGCTGGACGACAAGTCGACAGTCGTGTTCGCGCCGGTGAACGCTTTCGGTATCAACCGTGAGGTCGACGGGAACCAAGCAGACGCAGATAGCTGGAGGTCGCTGGAGAAGACGATCGTCAAGCAAAACCAGATCCACCAGTATGCGATCGCAGAGGACACGTCTTCGAACCACGACGCTGGAAACAGCACCAGTCGATGGCTGCACCAGCCAGCGTCGTTCAATGTGACGTTCCGCAACAAGAAGAACCAGCTCAAGAAGCCCGAGAACTACGCGCTCGGCGAGAAGATCTACGTCGAGTTCGTCATGAAGAACGCGTTATCGTGCGCCGTGGACGTCGAAAACGTTCATCTCTTCGGCAAGTTCGAGTTGTCGCCTGATAACGAGGCGATCGACGTTCCCGAGCAGCGGCAGCAGGCTGTTGATGGCGGTGCCGAAGCGCGTATCACAGTCGACCGCGTCAACCTCCAACTGCTGCCGTGCAGCGAAGAGCGCGTGCGCTTAGCGGTGACTCCGCACGCGTGCGGTGTCCTGCGTCTCACTGGCGTGCGGTGGTCGATCTGCGGTGGCGACGTGCACGGAGAGCACGCGTTCGATATCCCCGGTCCACTGTTGCAGGACACGCGAGCGAATCGCGAAGCACGCGCGCGCGCACCGAACACGAGCTTGGTCGCGAACGTTATCGGAGCGATGCCGTGGCTTGGAGTGCAGGTCGAGAACGCACCAAGCGAGGCGTATGCCGGGGAGATCATCAAGTTGGACGTGACGCTTGCGAACGGCGGGACGGCGGAACTCGCGGGTCTCCAGCTCTGCTGCTCGGACCTCGTGCTGTGCGTGGCCAGCTCGACTCCTTCCGAGAAGAAACTCGCAGAGTACGTCGGCGCGAACGGGCAGGTGCTCGACCTGAGCGACGTGAAGCTGGCGCCGGGGGAGACACGGAGTATCGTCGTGTGGGCGAGAGGAGTGGAGCCCGGTCGACTGTGTCCGCGGCTTGTGTTCCGGTACAGAAAGGGGGACGATAGTTTGGGGACGACGCCGTCGGTGCCGCCGCTCTTCCGATCTGTGCGGATCTCGCTCGACCTCAACTTCCTTCCGTGTGTGAATGTGTCGTACTCGGTCGCTCCGAGCTTCGGTGCGAGTGGCGAGTACGTTCTCGGCGTGACGGTGCAGAATGAACGCCGAGATGGGAACGTCGACCACCAGGATCCTGTCCAGCTGGAGCAGATCACGTGCGTGAGCAAGTCGTGGAAGATCGAGCGCTTCGCGAGTGCTTCGAGTGGTAGCTCGAAAGCTGCGGTTCGCGATGCAGCGCAACTCGGGTTCCAAGAGGCAAGCACGAGCTACTTCCGCGTCGTTCCGCGCATCTCAGACCCATCGATGGCAGCATCGGAGTCTAGTGTTAGCTCCTGCTCGCTCCAACTGAACAAGCACGACACGATCAGCGCGGATACACTCGGCGGACTCCCAATCGAACAGTTTCTCTGTGTCGAGAACGCGCGCGAGCTGGTGCGCGAGGCGAGTCAAGCGGGGGCGGACGGAGGCGGGCAGGGGAACGACAGCAAGCGAGACGGCGGCCTTCGCTCGATCCAGAGCGTCCGGCGCGAGAACAAGGCGCTCAAGAGCACCAGCAACAACAATGGGGAGCAGACGAAAGAGGAGGCGCAGCGCAAGCTGGACCCGCAGCCAACGTCCGCGGCTGCACTGCTGAGCTCGCCGGACACGGATGGCCACTTGATGCTGGTCTGGTCGACTGAGAACAGCGTCCGTCGGCGCGCGATCGGCCAAGCGAACGTGACGCCGATCAAGATGCGCTCGCCACTCCGGCAGAACGCCAGCCCGCT
The DNA here is from genome assembly GCA_023334215.1 of Globisporangium cystogenes. Taxonomy (NCBI): domain Eukaryota; phylum Oomycota; class Peronosporomycetes; order Pythiales; family Pythiaceae; genus Globisporangium; species Globisporangium cystogenes. The sequence goes on along the minus strand of JAASGM010000006.1, from coordinate 68,756 downwards.
CACGGTCACACTCCAGTACGCCGACACGATCTCGTTGAAGCCAGCCGGCAACAGCAGCGGCACGCCCGCGATTCCAGGACTGAGCTTCGCGGAGCTGGACATCGTCATGACGATCCGCAACGACTGCTCCGCGAGCTCGCCGCCGATGGACTTTACGCTCGAGATGCTGCATCCGTGCGAGAGCAAGTCGGCAGGAGGCAACCGCAGCAACTTCCCGTTCCCCGGCGCGACTGTCGGCGCGGCGTCGCCCCACTTCTTCTGGTCGGGCGTGACAAAGAAGACGGTCACCGATCTGGCGCCGAATGCGCACGAGACGATCAAGCTCCGGGCGTGCTTCATGAGCTCTGGCGTGTACGACCTCAACCGCTTCCGCTTCCTCCTGCACCCGCGGTCCGGGTCGTCGGCTGTGACCAGCAAGCCCCTGCAGCCGACCGTGCTCGAGTTTCCCGTCGAGTACCTGGTGTATGTCAAGTCTCCTTCCCCGGCGTCGTCAGTGGCGCTGTCACCGCCGCTGAACGGCGCTGTTGCTGCTGCGGAAGAGCTGCTCGCGTGAGGAGGAGCCGTATAAATACACGATGAGCGCCGTCGAGCGACGTCACGAAGTTCTTCGCCGCTTCGTCCGGCAGTGCGTCGATCGTTGGCGCGTGCGCGCAGAGAACAGGAGGCACCTGGCCGCACTGGATCGAGTGTTCAAGCGGGCAGCGCTGCTGCGTCGTGTTTGCATCACGAGTCACGAGCCTGCTGGTGCACTCGCGACTGACGCCGACAAACGCGCGCGAGTGCTGGAGCTGCAGCGCCGGACTGCGAACGCGTCGAGCGCCGTGAAAGGCCAGGGAGATCCGCACGAGAGCGAGCAGAGCTGCTGCAGCAGTGAGAACACCAGCGACCGCAGCTGCGCTGACCGCGTGTCAGTCGAGAGCGTCGTGCACGAGCTCTTCCTGCAGGTCGAGGCCGTGAAGCGCCAGTCGGACGTGAAAGACGCGCGGATCCGAGACCTCGAGGCGTGCGTCGCTGAGCTCACGGCGGCGAACGGTCAGCTGCGTCGACAGCTTCTCGCCGTTGAGTCGCCGCTGGCCTCGTCGTGCTGTGGTCGCGTCCCGACACTAGGCCGGAAGGTGTCGAACCAGCCGTCACTGAGCGTCACGAACCCACAGCATGAAGATGACAGGGCAGCATCACCAGCCCACACCCTTCGCTAGCTCAACCCGCCTTCCATTCGACTGCCAAACTCCTCGCTCACTCGACTCACGACCGCAGCAGCCGCTTGTACTTTTGCTCGATGAGCCGGAACTCCTCGTCGTCCGAGTCGGAGAGGTAGCCATTGGCCGCGGAGGACACGGCGGGGAGTTTGATGCGCGGCACGCAGAAGCTGTGCGTGTCGAGCGTCGGGGCCGTGAAGCACCCCCCGTGGCGGTCAACGAACGCGCCTCGCTGGCGCAGGTACGTGTCCGGCGTCAGCAGCTTCTCGAGTGGGGCTCTCCGGACTCTGTCGTCGTCATCTTCCGAGTCTTCGGGCTTGGCTTCGTTACGAGGACGCACACGCTGCTGGGTGGCGAATTCACGGCCACGTTGATCCAAGTCGGTGCGCTCCGACATGGACGCATCCTTCGAGACCGCTTGCACTGTCTGCGATCCGCTCGCGGCCGCTGCCCCATGTGCGTTCATAGACGCATCGTCGCTTGCGAGCGTCGCATTGCCGACTGCGGATTCTCCGAGAGAGCGGCTGCCGCTCCGAGACTGGCGGAATCGCTCCTTCATCCGCTTCCCCACCAACGACGACGACAGTGACGAGATATCCGACCGCATCGACGCGTTGCTGCTGATCGACGAGAGGTGCAGCGAGCTCTCGTTGTCGCTTGCGACATCCTCTGCCTCGTTTGCTTTGTCGTCGGCGTCTTCGCCGCTGTCACTCTGTTCGCCCCGGTCATCCTCAGCAGCGTCGCCGTCGAAGTCACCGACAAACTGCGTGGTGGATACAGAGAATGACAGCCTCTCCTCCTCCTCTTCAGCGCGAGTAACTTCCGCAAAGTCGTGCTCAGACGGATCCTCGAGTGGCGGGAGGAGGGACTCTGTCTCCGGCACTCGACTGGAAGCGAAGACCTCGCGGGGACTGTCCGGAGTCATCGTCTTGGTTGCGTCAAGAAGCCGCCGCAGGTGCGCGATCTGCTCCTGCATCTCGTGAAGCTGTCGCTGCTGGTTCTCGAGAATCTGCTGGTGCTGGATCGTCAGCAGCGCCTGCGTTTTGCAGCAGCTGCGCGCGCCGAGCGGTGTCGACTCGGAGTGCTCACGATGCGTGTGGTGGGTACTGCTCTCTTTCGGAGATGGAGTCGACGGCGGCTGGTCAGTGACAGAGTGGTGGTTGTCATCTGTCGTGATCTCGTGCAGCTTGACGCGATTGTGCTCTGTGACTTCGGGGCGAGTGTTTGGGTGCTCGTTCTCCTTCATCTCCGTCTCCTGACTCGACCTGCACATAAAGCGAATGCAGTGTCAGCAAAGCCGACGAGCGGGTGCAGCTGCATCCGATCCACACAAGAGGACAACCGCACCTTGTCGACGCGGACGAGAGCTTCAGCGGTGGCTCGTCGAATCTGCAGCTGTCATCCGCTGCCTCTCGCGATCTGCTAAACGTTACCCGCGAGAGCGAGCGACTAGCAAGAGCGGGTCGAGCACTCGCCACGCTACTTGATGACGCCAGCTGCTCCGGTTCTTGATCTGCTCTTGGCGCGTGTGCCTCTTCGCGACGAACCCTCGGTGCTGTCGGGATACCGAGCTGCTCCCGCGCACTCTCCCACGCATCGCACGGCGACGGGCTGAGCGTGAACTCGACATTCTCCGAGAAGCTGGACACGCCGACCAGACACGACTTCTGCTGCGCGTACAGCTCTACCGGGATCCGATCGCGCGCGTCCACGTGCTCCGAGTAGCTGCATTCGAAGAATCTCGGCAGCGGACTGACTTGCGGCTGGTTGTCTCGAGCCGCACTGCCGGGCAGGTACAGCGCCACGAGAAACGTCCTCTTGCCCACCTCGACCTTCTCCTTAATCGCTCGGGACGCGAGGTAGCCCAGGCACGCGAAGTACAGGAACGGGTCCGCGAACTGCGCGCTCATGTCACCGTCGCTCCACTCGTCGCTTAGTGGGACGCCGTACACCCACACCCCGACGATCGGCTGCTGCACGATGAGCGGGTCGGTCTTGAGCACCGGAACAGCCTTCCTCGCGCGGTCGAGCGTCAGGTAGCCGCTGCGCCGAACTGACTCGCCCGAGCCAAACTCCTGGCGCGACAGGCTCGCCGCGAGCGGCGTCATCAGCAGTGGCAGGTTGCGAATCAGTGCGAACCGGAACAGAAGCGGAGGCGCTGGACACTCGAGCTGGAAGTCGAGCTGCGCGCTGTGAACTGTCGACGACGTCACGAGCAGAGTCGGCTGCAGCTTCGCGGCCAGCGCGTCGGTCTTGTCGTCCGCGTACGCCTGCTGAGCAGACGTGATGGAAGCAGTGTAGGACGTCTGGACACACCACGGGTTAGAAGCACGGCCATCCAGCAGCGCACAGGGAACCGAGCACCTCACCTGCGACTGCTGCAGCGCGCACCGCTTCCCCAGCACCGCGTGCACCGGCACCCACAGCGTCTTCGGGTCCCACTTGTCTCGACGCTGCTGTTGTCCCACACCAACGCGGTGTGAGTCGTCGCTTGTCGACGGAGCAGCTGAGCCGCGATCCGCCTGAGAAAAACAGACAGTCGCACCTGCTTCCGCTCGACTCTCGTGAGCGCCACCCGCTTCGCGTGCGCGATCGGCGCCGCGTCGCCGCAGAGGAAGCACAGGACATCGTCGTCGACGTCGTCCTCGTCGCTGTTCGCACTGCGCGCTCGTCGCGCCGCCAACCGATCGCGGAATAGCTGGAACACCTGCTTCATCGCAGCCGGCGCGACTGCGACGCGCGGCAGCACCTGCTCGACGGACACGCCGATGGGCTCCGCCAGCACGCGCCGGTCCCTGTCGTCCACACACACACACACGCATCAGCCGCCCCGTCAGTAACGACACGGCCTCCCTCTCAATAGGATTTCGCGACGCACCAGAGCACACTGCGCGTGACCGGGAAGCGGATTTCGCCGATGTGCAGACGCGGCGGCAGCGGCAGCGCCTGCGAGGAGGGCTGCAGCTGCGCCGCTGCCCCCAGCGCTCGCTGCCCGTCTGCTCGGCCGCTGTAGCTGCTGCTGAAGGTGCCTGTGGGGGCGGCGCGTTGCGCGAACGGCGCGCTGCTGCTCCGCCAGTCGCCGTTGTCGCCGCCGCCGGCTGCGGTGGCTGCGGCCTCCTCCTCGTCCGTCGTCTCGACGAAGAAGGCGGAGGCGAGCGGCGGCCGCCTGCGCCGCGCCGAAAGCCCCGCGCGGCCGCCGCCGAAGGCGAGCGCGCCGGTGGACACGAAGCTCTGGTCGCTGTCCTCCAGCGCGTCGTCGAGCGCCGCCCAGCGCCTGCTGAGGCTGCTGCTGGTCGTCGCCGCCATCCGCCTTGCTCAAAACTGAGACTTTCAAATTTCAACTTTCAAAGTTGGAAAATCGGACGATAGTGAAGAAATCCAAGGGAGCCTGAAGAGGCAGACATACACTCCTGCAACTTACTCGTCCTCAACTGCAACAGCAGCAGCGTCGACGAGCGCCGCGAGCACGCGGAAGAACCGCGCGGGCGGCCGGCGGCTCAGCACGCCCAGCGCCACGCGGCTCTTCTGCTCGCCGAGCGCGTCGGCCGCGAACGCGAAGGGCACGCCGCTGGCCGCGCACGCGCGCTCCACGAGCCGCTCGAGCGCCGACGGCGCCTCGAAGCACCCGCCGCGCTGCAGCAGCGAGCCGATCCAGAAGAGCGACCGGCCGGCGCGCGCCGCGCGCTGCAGCACCAGCGTGCAGATCTGCAGCGTGACCACGCACTCCTCGCGGATGCCGAGCCGCCGCAGCGCGCGCGCGTCCGCCGCCGCGTCCAGCGCCTCGATGTACGCGAGCGCCGCCGCGCCGAACGCCACCTTGCTCTGCGGGTACTCGAGCCAGTCGAAGCGCGCCTCCGAGAGGTGGCACCAGCTCGGCAGGATGCACCCGTGGTCGATCGGCGCCATCGTGTACGGCGCGCGCTCGCCGATGAGCAGGATATTGCCCGGGTGCCGGTCCGTGTTGAACACGCGCACGTCGAGCAGCCCGATGCGGTGCACCTGCTCGACAGGCACGAACGCCTCGGCCTTGGCGAGCGCGAACGGCATCCCGAAGCCTTCCATGCTGCCGATGCTGCTCGCCATGAAGCGCTGCACGGAGCCCTGGCGCGCGCGGCCGACGTTCGAGAGCTGCAGGCGCGCCACGGCGGTCGGCGGCACGCCGCTGAAGCCGCCGCTGCGCGAGTCGAGCACGTACGCGGCCTCTTCGCGGACGGCGCCTTCGCCCGGGAAGAGCCCGTCTCGCACGAACGCCTCCTCCTCCGCCGGCTTGAACATCGCGAGCTTCTGGCCGCTCGAGCGCGACTGCACGGCGTACACGCCGCCGCCGCCCTCGCTCACGGGGTCCGCGATGCCGTCCGCCTGCGTCAGGCTCGCGACGTCCCAGAGCATGTTGCGCCGCAAGCCGCTGCCGGAGCTCAGGCGCCGCAGCCGCAGGCGCGCGATGAAGCAGTCTTTGCCCTGCTGCGCGAGCTCCGAGACGTTGACGAAGACATCGTCGTCGCTGCTGCTGGACGAGCGGCTGCGAGTCGCGCGCGCGAGCGCGACGCCCTTGTCGCACGCCTCGCCGGTCTTGAACACCGCGACGTTGCGCTCGCCGATCTGGCACCCGAGGTGGAGCTCCTCCGCGACCTGCTGCACGAGCGCCTTCTCGTCGTCCGCCAAGTACTCGGGGAACATGAGGATCTTGCGCTCGCTGTCACCCACGAACTCCTCGAGCTCCTCCTCGACCGAGCTCCGCTTCGCGAGCTCCTCGGGCGACAACAGCTGCTCCTGCGCGTTGTTGTCGCTGGCACGTGAGAGCTGCGGGGGCTTCGTCGACGACTGCGCCAGCACGCGGTGCGGAGCTTCGTCGTCCTGCTGCTGCTGCTGACTCGCTTGCACGTGGAGATCGCCGCCGTGCAGACGCACGCGAACGATCGGCGGCGCTGCGCTCGGGAGAGTGTCCAGCGAGCGCAGTGCCGGCTTGCGGGCGAGCGCGTGGCCGATGACAACAGCGGGCGAAGGCGGCGTGTTGAGGTCGCTGGGTGACTCGTCGTCGCCGCTGCCGTCGTCCTGAGGCTCTTGCTGGATCGACACGCCGCCCGCTTTGAGCGTGAGTGGGATCGGCGCCATCACCTCTGCGTCCGCCGACGCCTTCTTGCTGGGCGACGACGGACTCGCTGCGAGGTGGAGTTTCCTGCGGAACACGGGACTCGACGGCCACAACGCCGAGCGCCAGCCGGAGCGCGGCAGCTCGACCTGCAGCCGTGACTCCGTCGTGGGTTGCGGCGAGCTGCGACTGCCCGGAGTCAGCAGGTTTGCGAGCTTCGAGCGCGACGTGGGCGTCGACGGCGGCATTGACGCACTGCTAGGCGACAGCTTGGGAGTCGGCGACGGAGCGACGAGCACCATGGCTCACGACGGGCGGTTTTGCGATCCGACGCGTCTCCTGCAAGTGCGGCGCCGCTGGAGGCCGATCCGGGGCGAACTTGCTGCTGCTCCTGGCGCCTGACGGCAGCTGCTCCCGACCGACTCGCACCTCGGCGACGCTCGACCCCTTCCTCCTTCACTATCTCTCTTGCCAGTCTACAGTTCCTCAAAGACTTGAACTCGAACTCGACAGGGAGATGGTGGCGGCGATCCGGAGAAGGCGTTTACACTTGCCAGAGGGACAGTCGCAGAAATGGAGCGACTCTCTCTCGCCGCGCGGACGCTCGCCCGACCACCGAGGAGCGCGCGGGTCTGCTGCAGATGATAGACTGGCACTGGGGACCTCGAGCCTGGTCCGTCGGCGAGCGCAGGAGCAGCAGCCCAGCGCAGCTTCGCAGTGCGACGATGAGAGGCGAGCTTGCTATTTTCTCCACTTCAAGTGGGCAATTTTATACTCAACGTCAATATCTCATTATTTGAAGCACTTTTAGTGCAGTTCAGTTTTTTAGATATTACACAAGTAGACAAAGTGTGTGTGGCCCACGTAACACCCACATTGAGATCGCTATATTTGCATGCGTGAAATTTATTGTAGCGTGGTGATGTATAACCCCAACATACACAACCGCGAAAGTATACCGGAGACACACAATCTGCGCCGAGGCCGAACTTGATGGGACCGGAGAAGACGACCTCGAGGACAAAGCTGCAGCACACTCGTTACACGTCGAGGCCGATAGTGGCTCCTCTGTTTGGGAACGAATGCCGAGCCTATTCCTTTCGCTTCGCATCTCGAGAGTGGAACGGATCCCGATGCAGTGATTGATGAGTTATTCGCGGTCATGTGCGACGGGCACAGCGACAAGCAACGCAAAGATCATGTTTGGACAGGGTGGTGCGACTTAGGGCTTGCTGTGCCACCAACGGACCCACTCCAGCGCGCTTTGAAAGGAAAGGACCTGGAGAACCTGATCAGATTGCTGAACAACCTCTACTTTGTCAAGGGCGTTCTTCGGACCATGATGATCAGTCTGACGGTAGTTCCAGTGCGAGCGAATTACACATTGTACTGTGTCGTATATGTTGTGTGACGTTGCACGTTGTTGCTCAGGTTCGTCGACTTCTCAATCATCTTGCTGACAGAACAACAGCAAACGGGACCCCTTACGCGGGTATCGGGTAGATCGAAGTGGCAAGGCAACACTGCCAGCTTCCCAGGTTCAGCAGCTGGATTTGCAGATCCACCTCTTTACAGCAGCGATATCTAACTCGAATGTGCACATGAATGTATGAACTCGTGTTGAGACTGAACATTGTCTGAAGATGTTGAACTCAGTGCTCTGCATGTTAAGCTGGCCTATTTGATATTGAACAGGCACGCCTTACTTGGGTCCTGCAATTCACCCAGTCAGGCGCTGCAGACTTGTGTTAGTCAAGAGAAGCTGTCGTTGATTCGATACTTCCTGGAGTTCTCAAGAGACCACAACGTGAACGATCCCTACTTCCATGTCATCACGACTTTGAACCAAGCGATGAAGATTGAGAACTGCCAGTTCTTGGAACCCCTGGAGATGTGTGTGTGCTGGAGCTATTGTCTGGCAAAATCGAAGTGTACATGCACATGTAAGTGTGTGTGTCGGCGGCAACAACCGGTGGCTCTTTAGTGTCTGCATGCTGACCGCGAAGAAAGGACAAAACGAGGAGTGGTTGGAGCTGCTGCAGAAACTGTCGTCACCGGCGTTTTTGCCGGCGCGGCCGCATGAGATGCTGCTTTTGCTGACACTGAAGCTGTTGCCAACCAGAGCGAAGCAGAAGCAGTTTTCAGTGCGCTGGCTGCGCTACCAGAACGGCGTTGTTCGAGCAAGGGGTTCATCTACCGTCGATTTGTCAAGACGCTTCCGAGGTCGTCTACTCGCTTTCTTCAGTTCTGTGCGTTCCATCGAAACATGGCGAACTCGAGGCGCGCAGGAATGCTTTCACGATCAACTGAAATCTGAAGTGGTGTTGCAACACGAACATGATCTGATGGTTTATGCGTGGGAGCTGTTGCACATGTAGCTTGTGAGTAGTGCCAACCAACAAATGGAGGCCGTATCCTTTGGTCCACCACTTTGAGTGCTCCACTTCAAGTGGACAATTTTACATATCATGATATCTGAGGAACATTAGGTAAAATTTAGGATTGAAAATCCGGTGACCGAGTTACAGGGTACTGTTTTTTACTTGCTGGCTCGAAAGCAAAAGCTGTAAGCTCAAGAGCTCCCCTCCTGCTCGCCGTGTGGGTGCGTGTGCGCCGCCCACGAGTCGTCTGCTGCGCGAGCCTCCGCGTCGTCCGAGAGCTGCAAGCGACCTGCTGACGCGCGAAGCCCGAGCGACGTCCTCCGCGGCCGCCTTCTATCCCCCTCCCTCCTCTTCCTCCCTCGCCCCCTCTCCCCCCTCCACTTCCAGAGCCGCCTCCCAGACCCTTCAGCCATGTCTGCGCCGGTGTCGACCCCCAACAGCAGCCACAGTCTCGAACACTTTGGCTGGCAGGCGCCAAGCTCGATGCCCATGTCCCTGGGCACGCCGGGGCCGACCGCGACGTCGACAGCGTCCACGTCCGGCTGGAAGAACGCGGTGACGCTCCAGCAGCTCAGCGGCTTCGGCATGCGCAACCTGTCGGCGTACGGCACGGCCAGCGGCGCGCTCATGGACGTGTACTTCAAGCTCGGTGCGTTGTTCTTTCCCCCGTAAACCGTGTATGCGTAGACGTGCTCATTGACATGAGCGGTGTGCCCCCACACAGTGCTGGACCAACAGGTCGTGTACGTGAGCGAGATCGTGCGCAACACGCTGAACCCGGTGTGGGTGCCGTTCCAGCCGGAGGACATGTCGTTCGGCGACGGCAGCGTGCGGCAGCTGCTCAGCGGCTCGTTCTTCGACGTCATCGTGGTGCGCGTGAAGGACCGGCGGCGGCCGCGCCGCAAGTCGCGCGCGCTCAGCGGGCGGCTCGTGGAGGACGACGCGTGGGAGCCGAACACGCGGCCGCTGAGCGAGCAGCTCGGCGCCGAGTCCGGGGACGAGAGCGAGGAGCAGAAGGCCGCCGGCGAAGGTGCCGTGGTGGACGAGGCCGTGGAGGAGGAGATCATGGGCATGAGCTTCAACGTGCGCGAGCTCGAGCCGCTCCCCGTGGGCGTCGCGGAGATCACGAACCTGCCGCTGAACACGTGCCTGTTCGAGTTCAACGGGCGCACGTACGTGCGGCGCGAGGTGACGGAGCTGCTGATCGAGTCGGGCGTGATCTCGGCCAAGCACTCGCGGCGGAAGGGCTCGGCGATTCAGCTCAAGGAGTACAGTCTGCACGCCGGCGTCGAGAGTCTGCAGCGCATCCTCTCGACGCGCAAGCGGATCGAGGAGAGCACCGCCGGCAACGACGCGCTCCGGAAGCAGATCGAGCGCCAGCTCTGCGCGGCGCAGCCCGAGGTCTCGAAGGCGCAGCGGCGCGCGGTGCTCGAGGACCGCGTGCGCGCGCTGCGCCAGCAGGTGGCGGAGAAGAAGGCCAACCTGGAGCGGCTCAAGGGCGTGATGCACGACGAGCGAAAGACGTTCGAGACGGACATCCACATCCCCAAGGCGCTGCTCAGCACGATGCAGATGAGCATGCGGTACAAGGACGAGAAGCAGGGCATCCTGGAGCGCCGCTGCGAGGTGCTGCGCGCGGCGCACAAGATCCGGTCCCGCCAGGCGATGCTTGTCAAGCAGCTCAGCGTCGTGTACCCGATCGAGTATGAAGGCGCGGGCGAGTACAAGATCCGCGGCATCAAGATCACCAACTCGGACCTCACGGGCGGCGGGCGGACCGACGAGGAGATGATCTCGACGGCGCTCGGGTACATCGCGCACCTCGTCTTCATGCTGAGCAAGTACCTGCAGGTGAACCTGCGGTACCGCGTCGTGCCGTTCTCGTCGCGGTCGTACCTCAAGGACGAGATCAACGACCCGCACGGCGAGTATCCGCTGTACAAGAAGGGCGCCGACAAGGAACGCCACGAGCGCGCGATGCTGTACCTGCGCAAGAACATCGAGCAGGTGCGGGGTCGAGTGGGCTGTTGTTGGCCGTGTCGTTTGCTCAGTCGGGTGTGTGACGGTCGCCTTCCTCGCTTCGCGTGCTCGCTCTGCTCTGCTGCAGCTGCTCTTCTCGCGCGGACTCGACCCGACGCAGGGAGCTCCGATCCTCGGGCGGCTAAAGGCGCTGACGGACGCCGAGGCGTCGTGGCTGCTGAGCGAGCGTGAGCTGAACGCCAGCAACAACGTGCCGAACGGCGCCATCATTCGCCGGTGATCGGCGGTGTGCTGGGTGTGCGGGGGGGAGGGTGTAGTGTTAGTAGCAGGAAGCACGAAGCAGCGGAGAGCGCACACGAGCACGGGCGCTGGTCGCTCATAGAAGAGCAGGCGCTTGGGATTATGAACTGCGTCGCCGTCCGCTTCCGATCACAAGCTCGCTCGCTCCTCCCCGAGCCACCACCAACGATGCCGGACAGGAGGAGAACGCCGCTCGGGCGATCACAGCTTGGCGCCGCCGACGACCGTCGCGGGGTAGTGCGTCTTGTACCAGTGGCGCGCGATCTCCTCGCGCTTGCAGATCCAGACGTCGCTGAAGCTCTTGACGTAGTCGAGGAAGCGCAGCAGCGCGGCGATGCGGCCCGGGTGCGCCACGACGCGGCAGTGGAGCCCGACCGACATCATCTTCGGGTGGCCTGCGCGGCCCTCGGCGAGCAGCACGTCGAACGCGTCCTTGAGGAACGTGAAGAACTGGTCGCCCGAGTTGAAGCCCTGGAAGGACACGAACTTCATGTCGTTGTTCGTGAGCGTGTACGGGATCACGAGGTGCGGGCGGCCGAAGTCGAGGTTCCAGTACGGCAGGTCATCGTTGTACGCGTCCGAGTCGTAGAGGAAGCCGGCCTCCTCGACCACGAGCTTGCGCGTCGTGGCGTTCGGCTTGCCCTGGTAGATCCCCACGGGCCGCTTCCCGATCACCTTCTCGTGCACCTCGATCGTCTTGCGGATGTGCTCGCGCTCCGTCGCCTCGTCCACGTTCTGGTAGTCGATCCAGCGGTACCCGTGGCTCGCGACCTCCCAGCCGGCCTCCACCATCGCGCGTCCGGCCTCCGGGTTCTTCTCCAGCGCGAGGCCGACCGCGTACACTGGGGAACAGATGAACCACCAGCACGACAACGATCAACGTCCATTTCCCGATACAAGTTCCCCTCCCTTATGAACGCACCTGTGACTGGGATGCTGCGATCCGTGAAGGCGCGGTGCAGGCGCCAGAAGCCTGCGCGGCTGCCGTACTCGTAGAGCGACTCCATGTTGACGTTGCGCTGGCCGGCGTACGGCGTGGCGCCGACGATGTCGGAGAGCAGGTGCTCGGACGCGGCGTCGCCGTCCAGCACGCAGCTCTCGCCGCCCTCCTCGTAGTTGATCACGAACTGCAGCGCGAGCTTCTTGCCGCCGGGCCACTGCGGGTCGAAGCCCGCGCGGCCGTAGCCCACGAGGTCGCGCCGCGCCATGAAGCTCGCTTGTCAATTGATACCTTCCGAGCAAATCCGTGAATGCGAGTTCGTTACGGAGTTCGTAACCCGAGTACCCTCTGGTGGGGTACGCAACTGCAAGATTCGGACTTTATCGACACAGTCCAGTACGATGGTATCCTTCCCTTGAGCTCGCAATACACAACACACGAGAAAGCAAGCACCAAGAAGCCCAGCAGCAGCAAGGATGCCGGGCGACGGATACGACCGCCACATCACCATCTTCTCGCCTGACGGGCGCCTCTACCAGATCGGTGCGTATACGCGGCAGCTCTTCGCATCTCTTCGCCTCTGAGAGCGTGCGGGGAGTGGGTCGAAGCGCCAGCGGACGCCTCCGGTCGCTCGCCCTCGCGACGAGATCTTTGCGCGTAGACGAAGGGGGGAGAGCCGCGCGTCCTCCCTCCTCTCACTCCCTCCCCCTTCCCGCGTCAATGGTCCTTGTAGAATCGGATGCTGACGCCCGCCCTTGTGCTGCAGAGTACGCGTTCAGCGCGGCGAAGGAGAGCAACCTGACGTCTGTGGCCGTGCGCGGCAGCAACAGCGCCGTGTTCGTGACGCAGAAGAAGGTGCAGGACAAGCTCATCGAGCCGGACTCGGTCACCAACATCTTCCAGATCACGCCCGAGATCGGCGCGCTCATGACGGGGCTCTACGGTGCGTGCGCCGCAGGCTGCCCGTCCGACTACGGGAGAGACGCTGGCTGACGCGCTCTTGTGTACGTGGCGATGCGCTCGCGCAGCCGACGCGAAGGCGCAGGTGCAGCGCCTGCGCTACGAGGCGCACGACTTTGAGCACAAGTTCGGGTACAAGATCCCGTGCCACGTGCTCGCAAAGCGCATCGCAGACGTCGCGCAGGTGTACACGCAGCACGCGTCGATGCGCGCGTTCGGCGTCATCACGATGCTCATCAGCGTGGACGACGAGAAGGGCCCGCAGCTCTTCAAGGTGGACCCGGCGGGCCACTTCTGGGGCTACAAGGCCACGTCGGCGGGCCCGAAGGAGCAGGAGGCGCAGAACTACCTCGAGAAGAAGGTCAAGGCGAACCCGAGCATGGACTACGAGACGACGCTGCACACGGCCATCACGTGCCTGCAGACGGTGCTCTCGGCGGACTTCCGCCCGAACGAGATCGAGGTCGGCGTCGTTGTCGAGGGCCAGCGGTGCGTCGCCCGCTCTTCTGCTTCGTGGCTAAGTAGCAGGTGGTTGAGGTGTGCTGCTGACCGCTGTGTCTTGCTCCATCCCAACAGGTTCCGCAAGCTCACGGAGGACGAGATCGAGACGCACCTGACTGCGATCAGTGAAAGAGATTAGGCGGCGGCGACGGCTCTCGGGACGACGAGCGCCGCCAGTTCGCCTGCCGCCGACACGCAGTCAGATGGGAGCGAAGGGAGGGAGGAAGCAGCTTCACTCACTGACGCAAGGCGATGAACACGATCATGAGGGTTGAGCGGAAGAAGCAGAAGCGCTGCGTCCGCCTTCTCGCGTACTGGTAATCGAGAAAGAGCGCGTCTGTGAACGCGTCGAGCAGTCGATTGGGCGGACGGAGGAGGCTGACAAACGGTCTACGGGATCGGCTTGATCTGCACAGCGAGCGGCCACGTGCGTGAGCTTCTGGTCCATACCCACAGCACCACATGAGCCTGACAAACGAGAGAGCGCGTGCTGCACCTTAAAGTGCAGTGTGACGAGCGAGAACACGAGGCACTTGAGGTCCTGCACGAGGTAGTAGAGCACACGCAGCCCCTCGGGGTCCTTGCTGCCTTGCACGTCCAGGAGCGAGCCGATCTTCGAGCACTGCGCGCAAACACCCAGCTGGTCAGCGCGCGGCTCCCGCGACTGGCGCAACGCAGCGCGACGCACCGTGAACGAAATGTGCTCGTCGTCCTGCACGATCTCGAGCTCTTGCCGGCCGACGCGGTCCGGCTCCGGCCAGTCCTTGTCGTCCTCCCTGCGACGGGCGAGAGCAGGTGAGCCGACGACCGCCGCACACGCAGCGCCACCCGACGCACTTTGTGATCTCGCTGTCCTTCACGATGCGCTTGAGCTCGTCGATCACCGCCTGCGACACGGTCACTGAATGGCGCGAATGGTGCGTGGAGGACGCACGAAGTGTGAGGACATCGCACGCCACACGCATCGCAACTGCGAGGCGCCGCACCTTCTTTGCGGATCATCGAGTCCTTCTTGTAGTTGGAGTTGTTGGCGTAGCGCAGCTTGCCGTCGCCGCGGAACTCGAACTCCATGAACTCGTGGCCGAACTTGCCCTTGTGCCCCACGCTGCAGAGAGAGAGACGCACGCGCAGCAGGCAGCACACCGAGCATTCTGTAAGGCGCGCGCTCCTGTGGCCCCTCACACCCACAGCCGCACACGCGCAGGCAGACGCACTAGTAGCGCAGGTAGAACTCGTCGCTGCTGCGCGCCATGCTGCTGCTGCTGCTGCTGCTTGCTGTCTCGTAAAAATGGAGCTCCTCGCGACCCTCCGAATTGCCAGCGACAAAATAAGCCTCAAAACGCAGAAAAATAGCAGCAAAACGCAGAAATAACATGGCGGACGACGCGGCCATCGCCGACGCGCCGCCGACGCCGCCGGGCACGCCGCCGCCGTCCAGTGAGCAGCTCCGCTCGCCGCTCGCCAAAAACGCGCAGCCCAAGGCGCCGGCGCGCGTGACCGCGAAGAAACGCGCAGCCGCAGCCGCAGCCGCCGCCGCGACCGCCGCCGCGGCTGCGAAGCCTCGCGTGACGCGCCGAGAGCTAAAGAAGCTCACGGAAATGGATCTGGAGGAGAAGGACGCACCGGTGGCGGCGGCGTCGTCGTCGTCCTCATTGGCAGCGCCGACGCCTTCCGTGCCGACGCCTGCAGTGGCGGCGCGCGCGTTCGGCGAGGACGCCGCGGGCTCGTCGATCACGCCGAGCAGCCTGCACGACGACTTCGTGAACCTGATGAAGGCCCAGGGGCTGGAGAAGATGGCGACCGAGGCCGGGCTCATGCGGGACGGCGCGCTCGTGGACATCAAGCAGGAGGTCGTGGAGCTCGACGACGACGGCGGCAAGCGGCCGGTGTCGGAGACGAGCCAGGACGGCGGCGGCGCGAGCAGCCCGACCTTCGGGACGCCGTACGTTCTCTCTGCTACCTACCGGTACTGTTGGCTCACTGACGGACAACACCATGGGGCGGCTGCTGCTTGTGTTTGGCGCAGGTCGTCGGGGAAGAAGCGCAAGCTCGCGAAGATCAACAAGGGGCTGCGCCACTTCAGCATGAAGGTGTGCCAGAAGGTCGAGGAGAAGCACACGACGACGTACAACGAGGTCGCGGACGAGCTCGTGCGCGAGTTCGTGACAATGCGGCCGAACGACGCGGTGTACGACGAGAAGAACATCCGCCGGCGCGTGTACGACGCGCTCAACGTGCTCATGGCCATGGACATCATCTCGAAGGAGCGCAAGGAGATCCAGTGGAAGGGACTGCCGTCCAGCCTCCAGCACGACACGGAGATGCTCATCGTGCGTGCGCGCGGCATCAGTCGCCACGATGAAGGCGGTCGCTGGCATCTGACATCCACCGTCGTGGGCTGCAGGCGGAGCGCACTGAGCGCCTGAAGCGGCTCGAGCAGAAGAAGCAGCACCTCCAGGATCTGCTCGTCCAGGTACGTTGCGAGCGTGTGTACGAAGGCGCTTGCTGAGCGCGTTGAGAGGAACTGACGGTGACACGTTGTCGTGCTGCAGCAAGTGGCGATGAAGAACCTGCTCAAGCGCAACGCGGCGCGGAAGAACGCGCGCAGCACCGCCGCCGCCGCCGCGACGGGCGACGAGGCCACCGACGCCGCCGCCGGCGACGCGAACGGCGACGAAGGCCGCATCGCGCTGCCGTTCATCGTGGTGAACACGGGCAAGGACACGGTCATCCAGTGCGAGATGTCGGAGGACCGGCAGGACATCTTCTTCAACTTCAGCGCGCCGTTCGAGATCAACGACGACACGGAGATCCTGCGGCGGCTGCGGCTGCACAAGTGCGCGTTCGCAGAGCTCAAGCAGCTCGTGCCGGAGAAGCTGCTGCCGCACGTCCCAGTCGAGTGCGAAGCCAAGAGCGAGGAGGTCTGAGATCGTCGTCTCTCGTTACCGTGACGAATGAGAGAGCCAACGTGTTGCGTTCTGAACGACTGACTGCGTGGACTCTGACTGTGCGTGCACCACTACCGACATCACAGACACACGGAAGAAGTGATGATTTGTAAGCTAACGGCACTGACTCACTGCCTCTGATGCCACTTGACGCGTCCTCACGATGTCTAGCGCATCCGACACGCCCGGACACAACTTCAGGTCTCTCGAGCTGGAGCTGGAGGTGGGAAGCTACCAGAGCCCGTCCAGTGTGTCGATCTTGTTCAGGAGCGGCATGCGCCTCGCGAGCGCGACCAAGAAGTGCGACATATTCGCGAGCGCCAGCAGCAGCTCCAGTCGCCCGGAGAGCAAGCTCATGTCGTACTCGGCGATCCCTTTCACCTTGGCATTCGTCGAGTTCGGGTCTGGGAAGATCTGCACCAAACACACGCGAAGCCCAGCAGCAGCGTAGCCCAGTACGTACGGGACGTCGTCGCCGTAGACCCACATGAGCTCCGAGTACAGATCTTTCATTGACCTGAGGGCGCCAGCGACGCTGACCGCGCTCTCCACACCTCGAAGCACGCACTTGCCCTCGATGTAGAAGCTCACGTTGGGTGGTTGTCTGTAGCCACTTCTGATGTCGATGAACCTGCGAACGACGGTGATCTCAGGGCACGCGAAGTGCAGGAAGGCGGCAATGAGCGAGTCCCAGAGGTGGTGGCACGCGTCTTGCGACGCGCTCGACTGAATCATGAGCACTGGTTCGATGAACGGCCACACCGCTGCCTTGGTTCGCATCGGCACATGCTCCTGGCGCACGAACACCTTGTTCGCGACGTCGGCACAGAGACCCATGGTGCAGCTCATTTCCATCACGCCCCAGCACTCGTCGTCGATCGGGATCTTGGCACTCAGCGCTGTCGACAGGAGCGCCGGTAGCTCCGCCGGCAGAGTCTCCGTTCGCTGCGTCCACAGCTTATCGCGCCACCCGTCCTTGAAGTTCGCCACTGCCGCCCAGGTCGAGTCATCCGTCAGCGTTACCTCGCCGACGCGAGCGACGGCGTCGCCAGCTCGACGCAGCCGCTTGGGCGACGGAAGCGCTTCGAGGGCACCAACCCAGCGCTGTTTCTTGGACGACCGCGTCTGAGCTGGGAGATCCACGAGTACGTGGACGTGACGTTGATGATCCTGCGCCACGGGAGGCACTTGAGCCGCGCTGATCTCCTCGTCGACCGTCGCCGTCGGATCCATCGGCAAACTCGCGTCGAGACGAGCGCGGAGATCTGGAGTCGCTTGTCCTTGCTGTCGTAGCACCAGCATGTCTGCGTGGGTCGTCGTCAGCCACGCGCCGCCGTCCACGGCCAGGAACAGCCGCAGCTGAGCAGGAACGAACGCTGCAGCCGCCGGGAGCTCCTCTCGGATCTTGCACTTGAGGCCGTGAACCAACTCGCTGCCGCTGATCTCGACGGGGAAGATACTTCCGTCCGCGACGCATGCGCACCAGACGCGCGTTCCACCTGCCGGTGTTGCGTGCATGCTGCTCTCACCGGTGGAGTCTGCCTTGTGCGGGTTCGTGATGGTTGAGACTTCGTCGACGCGCATTGGGACGCAGGCTCGATCCACTTGTTCAGGACGACGCTGCTTCGCGACTGCCGATCTGTCGTTCGAGAGAGGAGTTCACGAGGAGTTGACACAGTTGAAGCCGTCCAACTCCATCAAGCAGATACATATGAAGTCTCGATCTCTGTCGTTTATAACAAAATACACTTGCTGTTTGTAAGCTGGCTATGTTCCACTCCTGTGATCGTTTGACACATTAGGATCTGGATGAGCAGGTCCGCTGAGATGACGGAGGACGCGCCACCGGCGCCTGCGACGGCTGCAGCGGTGAACCTCGAGGAGATCGACTTTGACGAGCTGGACGACTACCTCGAGCTCTTCCAGCAGGACGGCGTGATCAAGGAGGCGCTCGCGAAGGGCGTGGACCTGCGCCAGTACGCGCGGCAGATGGACCAGGAGCTGCGCGCCGCCGAGGCCGAGTCGGTCGCGCAGTACGTGCTGCGCGCCGAGGACATCGTGGCGCTGCACGACGAAGTGCAGCAGTGCGACGACGTGCTCGCGCGCATGCAGGAGATGCTGCTGGGCTTCCAGGCGGACCTCGGCGGCATCAGCGACGAGATCCGGCTCCTCCAGGACGAGTCCATCGGCATGAACGTGCGGCTGCGCAACCGCCGCGCGGCCGAGGAGCAGCTCCAGCGGTACCTCGAGAACGTCGCGCTCGCGCCGTCGCTCGTGGCCGCGATCGACGACGCCGAGGTCAACGACGTGTTCCTGCACGCGCTCGTGGCGCTCAACGGCAAGCTCCGGTACGCGGCGCTGCGCGCGCCGGACCCGGCGGGCTCGTCCTTTGACCTCGTGCCGGCGCAGACCGCGGCGTTCCGCGACGTCGACGCGCAGCTGCAGAAGCTCAAGGCGCGCGCCGTCGCGCGCGTGCGCGAGTTCCTGCTCGCCAAGGTGAGCGAGGTCAAGCGGCCCAAGACGAACGTGCAGATGCTGCAGCAGAACACGCTGCTGCCGATGAAGTACCTCGTGGCGTTCCTCGCGGACAACGCACCGGAGGTCGAGGAGGAGTTCCGCGAGGTGTACGCCGAGGCCATGAGCAAGACGCTCACGGGCGTGTTCAAGTCGTACCACGCCGGGCTGCTCAAGCTCTACGAGGAGGTCGCGGCGCGCACGGACCTCATCGCGGTCGAGGAGCAGTCGCTCAAGGGCCTCTTCACGTCGCGCGTGAACCTCACGAAGCGCAACGACACGTTCTCGATGGGCGACCGCGAGAAGCTCCTGGAGGCCGCCGCCGCGCCGCCGCTGCTGCTGCACGTGGCGCAGCAGGAGGGCCACAAGCTGCCGTACGAGGCGATCTTCCGCAACGTGCAGCAGCACCTGATGAACTCGGCGACGTCCGAGTACCTCTTCCTGCTCGACTTCTTCAAGGCGAGCTACGGCGACAACCAGCTGCTGCGGTCGCGCGACCTCTTCCTGCGCGTGTTCGCCAAGACGCTCTCGGCGTGCCTCGAGAACCTCGAGAACTACCTCTTCACGTGCTACGACGCCGTCGGGCTGCTGCTCATGGTGCGGCTCACGTACGCGCAGCGCCTCGTGATGGAGAAGCGCCGCATCCCGGTGCTCGACTCGTACTTCGACCGCGTCACGTTGCTGCTCTGGCCGCGCTTCAAGGCCGTATTCGACCTCAACCTCCTGAGCGTCAAGACCGCCAAGGTCAAGAAGCTCGGCGCGATCGACCTGCACCCGCACTACGTGATCCGCCGGTACGCCGAGTTCGCCGCGTCCGTGCTCAGCCTCAGCATGTACACGCAGCGCGGCGCGACCGTGGACGACGCGACGGCGATCTCGAGCGCGCAGATGCACGAGAACGGCGCCGGCGACATGGTGCTCAACAACCTCGTGGTGCTGCGCGACGAGATCCTCGGGCTGCTCGCGCGGCTCGCGGAGCAGCACAAGAACGCGAAGGACCGGTGCGTCTTCCTCGTCAACAACTACGACCTCGTGTTGTCGCTCTTCCAGGAGCGCCGCATCGTCTCGGAGGAGACGAGCCGGTTCGAGGAGCTGCTCGCCGAGCAGCGCGAGCGGTTCGTCGAGGAGGAGCTCCAGACGTGGTACGCCAAGCTGATCCAGTTTGTGCGCCAGAACGAGAGCCTCGTGCTCGGCAAGAGCGGCGCGGCCGCAGCCGCCGGCGGCGGCAGCAGCGCGTCCGGGGACGTGGCGGACACGGCGCAGATCGAGCGGATCGTGCGCGAGTTCGCGAGCACGTGGAAGAGCGGGATCGAGAAGATGAACGGCAACATCATGAAGTTCTTCTCCAACTTTCGCAACGGCATGGAGATCCTCAAGCAGGTGCTCACGCAGCTCCTGCTCTACTACACGCGGTTCGTCGAGATCGTGAAGCGGAGCTACGGGCAGCGCCAGCCGCCGTTCGGCAACGACATCGTCACGACGCAGGAGATCCTGTACGAGATCAAGAAGTACAGCCGGTCGTTCTGACTGCAGCAGACAGCAGACAGCAGACAGCGGACAGCGGACAGCGGACTGTGGATTGTGGGAGGAGAATGCATGGCGTCATTCGTTTCATTGCGACTGGGAGGATCGGGAGCAGGGGAGGCTGCGTGCGCTGCACTTGGTTGGCTGGCTGCTGCGGGTGCTGTCGGTGGCAAGCGCCAGTCAGCTACTGCAGCAGCAGCAGCAAGAGTCGTGGCAGCGACAGCGGGTGCGGCGAGCCCACGCGCGGGCTGCGGCTCTAGAGGTTGATGACGCTCGACGGCGCGATGTTGTAGCCCAGCACCCCGATGATGAGCATGTAGCCGAGCGTGACGATGAGCACCGACGTGATGAGCGAGAAGGTGACGCCCACGCGCAGGAAGTCCTGCACCGTCAGGTACGGCTGCCCGTGGTCGTCCAGCACCAGCAGCGAGTTGATGTTCGGGAACGACGAGAACGGCAGCGCCATCGCTGCGCACGGACCGAAGCTGTGAGCACATCGACGCGCGTCCAGTCGTCCGTGCGACGAGATCCGAACGCACCTGCTGATATCGCGAGCGCGCAGCAGATCACAGGGATGTGCGGGTGGCCGATCTGGATGCTCAGCTGGACGATGATCGGCAGCAGGATGATCGACGCGACCGTATGCGACACGAACGTCGTCAGGCACAGCACGAGCGTGCAGAGCGAGATCGTCACGACCCAGACGCTCCCGGACGGCAGCGCGAGGATGATCGAGTGGCTCAGCGTGTCGAGCAGCCCCGATCGCTGCACCGCCTGCAGAGTCCGATCGATGTCCACAGAGACAGTGGGTCGTGAGTACGAGCTGACGCACCGTCGAGACACCGACACACACGTACGTCGCCCAAGACGTTGCCGCCGCCAATCAGGAACAGAATGTGCCACGAGAACGAGTTGAAGTCGAACTGACTGAGCATCCCCGTGCCAAACATCACGAACTGTGCTCACACGGACAGCACGCGTCGAGTCAGCATGCGACGAGGTGATAGTGTCTAGCGACACCACCGCTCTTGACGCACCATGAACATGAGCGAGATGATGCCCAAGTCTCCGAACGTCGGGCTCGTGATCGAGAACGTCGCCCAGAGGAAGATCGTGAGCAGCGTCAGCGCGATGACAGTGACGTGGAGGCTGCTGATCTTCTGCTTCTGGTCGTAGACGATCTGCGGGATGTACTTGGCGTCCTTCGGGTCGAACACCCACAGCAAGAACAGCCAGCACTGCAGACACGCACACCACACACAACAGTTAGACAACCACGACATCAACGAGAGCATCAGCATCAGCGCAGAACTTGCCAGCACAGTCGACACGGAACAGAACGGCACCGCGAGTGCCATCCACTGGCCGAACGAGATGCTGTACCCCGCTTTCTCGAGATACGACACCGCGAGCGTGTTCTGCAGCGACGAGATCGGAGTCATCATGCCGCCGAGGTTGCACGCGAACGCGAGTCCGATGAGCAGCGTCTTCACGTAGGCGCTGTTCGTCGGGAAGTCCCGGATGATCGGGAGCAGGACCTGAGTGACGACACTTCGTCAGAGCCGCCGCCAGCGCTTTGACACCAGAGCTGAAGCTTGCGATCGCACCGACACACACAGAACCGGAGCCGTGTGGTTGCTGATCCACATCGACAGGAACAGCCCCATCATCATGATCGCCAGCAAGAACAGGTTCGGGCTCTTCTTGAAGCGCCGCTGCAGGAACGCCGCGATGTACAGTTCGATCTGGCACTTGGCGAACGCCGCCGAGATCGAGTACCTGAGGCATAACGAGCTGCGTTGAGCTGGGGGGAAGCAGAGTGTAGAGCACTCGAAGAAGCTGGTGACCCACCCGCCCATGATCAGAATCGTCGTGTGGTTCACCAGCTGCGACATCACTTCCTTCGCCGCTTCCTCTGTTGTTGCAGCACACGCGATCGTGGGTCAGTCCGCGTGTGTTGCAACGCGTGGTGTGTGGACGTACTGGAGGTGAGCATGACGTCGGGGTGCGCCTTGTTGTTCAGGATCCCCAAGAACACCACCATCGGCGGCACGAGGAGCGCAGTCGCAAAGTACGGAAGGGCTTCTGTCACCCACAGTGACGTGATGAACACGAGCATCGCGAGGCACCGCTGCTGCACGTCGTGACCTGCGCGATCATGCGTTGGAACCGTGAGACGGTAGGATACATAGCAGCCCATCGCAAGACGCCGTACCCTCCGGAGTCACGCGCACGATCAGGAGGAAGACGAAGAAGAAGACGGAGACGCTGAACGGCACGAACTTCACCTGAACGTCGCCACGAAGGATGCAAGGCGAGCACACTCGAGGGTCAGAACACGCCGCACTCACGATTGAGTCGCTGGGCGACGCACCTTGCGCAACAGCGAGTGCTGGTCGCCCTGCATGCGCTTCACGCGGCGCTCCATGTTCCCAGCCTCGAGCTTGTCTCTGCAGCGTTCACAGCCAGTTGCGTGGATGTGAGCACCATGCGCCATCCACCCAGTCTGTCGGCCCCGTCATGCTGCCTCGTACTTGGACGTGAGCCCGATGACGCGCTCGAAGAGCAGGTCGATCTCGTTCGACGCGTAGAACTTCTCCCGCTCCAGGCGGTGCATGAAGCCCTTCAGCGTGTTCTCCTTCACAGTCTTGTCAAACTGCATCCGTCACGACAGCAGCGGCGTTAGTACCAACGCAGCCGCAAGCAGCGAGTCCACGTCGACGCCCCGGCAGACCCGCACCTTCTTGACGATCTTGCGGAAGCCCGAGTGGTTGATCTGCACGAACGTGCGCAGGTCCACGAGCGTGTCGTAGATGTCCTGCAGCCCCGAGAAGCCGTGGTCTGCATGAGCGCGCGTCCCAGCATTCGTTTAGTCCATCAGGTGCGTCGACGGAGCTGCCCGCACCACCGGAACCGCCGGAAACGCCGGAACGCACCTTGCGAGAGCGTGCGCTGGCGCACGTGCACGTGGCCGCGCGAGTTCTGCTCGTCGCGCAGCGACTCCTCGAAGTCCTTGACGCTCTTCTCGAGCGACACGACCTTGCCGGTGAAGAAGTCGTTGACGACGCGCAGGTTGTCGGCCGTGACCTCCCAGAAGTCGTCCTTCGCCTCCTGGATCTCGTCCACGGCCGCGCGCAGCAGCGGGTGCGTCTCGTCCACGCGCACGCGCACGAGGTCCGCGTCCTCCGCGGCGAACGCGCCGCTGTCGCGCGGCGGCGACGCGCCGGTGGCGCCGTACTGCGCCTGCTGCTGCTGCTGCAGCACGCGCTCTTGGCGGCGCGTGTGCTTCTCGACCTCGAAGGCCACGCGCTTGATGAGCCGCTTGAGCCGCTTGTACTGCACGTACGCGTCGCGCCACTCCGGGTTCGCCGAGATCTCGAGCTGCTTGCCGAACTTCATCGCGCTGCTCACCTGCCTGGTGCTTCGAGCTGTTGGTGAGCTTGTCGCGTTTTCTGGATAAAAAGCTTTTGTCCGATTCGCATAGGTGCGAATATATTCGCACTTGAGAGAATTCGCACTTAGTCGACCGGTTGCGATCTTTTTCAACTGGAAAATCTCCCCATTCTGGCGAGAAGCGCTTGACAACACCGACGACGACGACAACAAGCATGAACGGCCCGACTGTGCGCCTCGACTTCCTGCGCGCCGGCAGCCGCGGCAACTCGATGAGCTACGGCGGCGCGATGCCCAACATGCACCTGCCCAACATGCACGAGCAGCTGGCAACGGGCGCGGCGGACGCGGCGGCGGCGCCCGGCGCGCTCGGCAGCGGCTTCCTGCTGCCGCCCGTGGCCGACCCGGCGCTCTACGCGCGCACGCACCTCAAGACCAAGTACGGCGAGGACAACGAGCAGGCGCTCAAGTTCGAGAAGGGCACGACCACACTCGCGTTCATCTACAACGGCGGCATCGTCGTGGCCGTCGACTCGCGCTCGACGATGGGGCCGTTCGTGTCGTCCGGGCAGGTCAAGAAGGTGAACCAGATCAACGAGTACCTGCTCGCGACGCTCGCCGGCACGGCCGGCGACTGCCAGTACTGGCAGCGCAACCTCGCGGTGCAGTGCCGCATGTACGAGCTGCGCAACCGCCACCGCATCTCGGTGCGCGCGGCCTCGAAGCTCATCGCGAACACGTGCAACTACTACAAGCGCTACGGCATGTCGCTCGGCATGATGCTCATGGGCTACGACAACGGCGAGCCGGCGCTCTACTACGTCGACGACGAGGGCTCACGCTTCCGCGCCAGCGAGACGATCCCCAAGTTCTCGGTCGGCTCGGGCTCGACGTACGCCTACGGCGTGCTCGACAACGAGTGGCGCTGGGACCTCACCGACGACGAGGCCGTCAAGCTCGGCAAGGACGCGATCTACCACGCGACCCACCGCGACGCCTACAGCGGCGGCATCTGCAACGTGTACCTCTTCAAGTCGGACGGCTTCCGCCACGTGGTGCACCAGGACGTCGACGAGATGCACGACCACAACCGCCCGTACTGAGCGCTCAGTGGACGCAGCGCGTGACGCTAACGAGCGGAAGAAGAAGAAGCAGGAGTGAGTGAGACGAGCTTCGTTCCGAGACCCCATCCATTGCTTCCGAGCCGCTCGTCTGTTCTACTTGCACCCACTCGGCTCGCCAGCGTGGTGATGTTGCCTCGCGACTGGTGTATCGTCCGGCGGTCGCCATCGTCGCGCACAGAGTTGAGCGCGAACCCTGTCACGGCTTGCTGGGGGGACCGTCGCGGATCTGAACGCGTCGCTCGATGAACTCCTGAAGATCCTTCGCAGCCCTGCGGATGTCGTAGCAACACACGAGTCAGTCGCGCTCAAGAAGACGCGACGAGCAGCCCTCACGCGCTTACTTGTAGTAGTTCGTGTCCGGCGTGTTGTAGACCGTGCAGTTGGTGCACATGACGTCCAGGTCGGCGCGCAGCGCCGCCTTCGAGGTGTACTGTCCGCTCTCGATCCGCTTGGCGATCAGCGACAGGTCCACGGGGTCCTTGATGAACTCGAGGTAGTCCACGACGATCGTCGTGTCCACCGGCTCATGGAACGGCCACGCACTGCGGTGGCTCGACACTGCCTTCCACAGCTGCGTGAGCTGCGTCTTGAGACTCCCAGGGTCGCGCGTGCTGAATAGCCACAGTCACAAAGAGCAGGCAGACTCGAGCGGTCAGTGTTTCGTACGCAGTAAGCAGCACAACATACACAGGCATTCCCAAGCCAGCGCTGCACTCGCTCGCACCCGATGCGGCTGTTCCGGATTGTCGCCTGGGACCACCCAGCTTCCTCTGTTCGAGCACGCCACACGATCAGAACCGCCAGAGATCCGCTCACTCACTAGCATCGCAGAGATACAACCAATAGTACGGCACGTACTGACGCCCGGGATCATGTAGATGTCCATGAGACGGCCCTCGGCGAACTTCTCGAGACCCGGGTACACGATGTGCGCGCGCGAGCGCTCCTTGATCTTGTCTTGAATCGCCTGCGAACACCGAAACAAACAAACAAAAACAGGTGCCGGTCCGTTCGTCAGCATGACAAACGCCTCGTCAGCCATCAGCGATATCAGCCGTCAAAGGTACCTTGCGCTGCTTGTGCACCATGCTGGTGATCCTTAAATAATCGATCTGGTAGTGGATCGTGCACTCCATGAGCGTGCCGCCGTCGTAGTCCTTGATGTAGCCGAACCAGTTGGGCCGGGGCATCGACACGACCTTGGCGAAGCCCTGCTTCTTGAAGTACCCGATCGCGTAGTTGTCCGCGTACGTGAGGAAGTGCGTGATCCCCTCCTGCTTGACAAACTCCTTCAGGTGGTTCATCAGCCGCGTGCCGTAGCCCTTGACTTGGTCCGCCGCGTTGATTGCGCAGAACGCGATCTCAGCAAAGTGGTTCGGCAGGAACGGCCGGTAGCAGATGCCGCCGATCACGTGCGTGCCGTTCTTCAAGATCACCATCGACCGGTGGTTCCGGTCGAACACGAGCCGCACGATGTACTCCTTCGGCATCTTCGGCAGCTGCCGCGCAAAGATGTTCTTGAGCGTCGTGAGCTGCACCAGGTGCTCCGGCGCGCCGTCGTTCGTGATCACGTCGAACTTGACGAGGCCGCCGTCCTCCTCCATCTTGGCCATGTCGTCGCGCGAGAGCATGATCGGAGCGGCAAGCGCGTTGACGGGAGGCGGCATCGGCGCCGCTTCCTTCGATGCGGTGGCTGTTGCTGCTGCTGTCGTCGTCGTCGTCGTCGTCGTCGCTGTGGTCGACGAGACCTCCGCCTTCACCGCGCCATTCTCCTCAGTCTTCTGCTTCTTCGGCGTTGAGGCGCTTGCTCCGTTCGACTGCGCGCCATCAGCTGCGTCGACCTCTTTGCGCTTCCCAGCAACACCAGCAGGAGCTGCAGCAGCTTCGGCGGCGCTCTCACTAGCGGCCTCAGACTCAGCCGACTGCGCTGCTTCCTTCTCCTCGCTTGCAGCAGCCGCGCTCTTCTCGCTGTGCGCGTCGACCGAGAGTTGCTCGGCTGGCGACTGCGCAACAGCGGCGTCCATGGGCTCCTCATCCGCCGCTTCCTCCTTCGCGCCTTCTTGAGCCGCGGACGGTTCTGCCTCTGCGGTCGCTCCGAGGTTCTCTGCATTACCACTTTCCGCTTCTTCTGTCCCCTCTGCAGCAGCAGCAGGTGCGCCATCGCGTACGTCGCTGTCATCACCGCCACCTGCGCTCACAGTGGACGCGGCGTCTGCGTCCTCCGCCGCGTGCGTTGCGAGGACGGCGCTGCTTTCTGCGTCCGCCGCCACCGCCTCAGCTGCCACGTCGTCCGTTGACGTCGCCAACGCTGTCGGAGAGCTGGCGGCGTCCGTCGTGGCGACCGCGGCGCCGTCGGCCGAGGACGTGTTGATGGTGGTGCTGGCCATACTTGTTTCCATACAGAACCGCCTATAAAAGCTCCCGCGCTTTCGGAGGAGGAAGAACCTCTCTTGTGTGATCGGTCTTACGACGCAGACCTTTCGAGAAGTGCACTCTCCTACAACATAATGAACCCTTTAAGTGTATCGTATTCTTTACTTCCGAGTGGTGCATTTGACCTTTTTTGTTGCCTTTTAAAATGTTATCCTGTATGCTTGTATGTACAATACGGCTACAGTCAGTCTGATGGCAGGATCCAGAATATGTTGTTTGGAAGGTTCAACTTCGCTGTTGAACTTGTCCAAGTGCACGTCACACCACGTCGCAGTGTTCTCTGTCATTGTCGAATTTGCCAAGGCGAAGAAGAAGCTCTGGCAAGCCAAGTACAAGCCCCTCCGACACACACGCCCCACCCGCAGCGCGATGCTCGAGTCCCTCCTGCCGCGCTTCCTCACGTTCGCGACCGCGAGTGCCGCCAGCACCAGCGCCGTCGCCCAGCAGCGCACGACCGTCGACGCGGACGACGACGACTGGGTCGTGCTCGAGCCCTCGACCGACGCCGCCGCCACACGAATCGGAACGCCGACTGCGAGCCACAAGGCGTCAACGCGCTCGTACGCAGACGTGGTCACAGGCCGAGCGACCGCGCAAGCGACGACGGCGCCGACGAATTAGCCCGCACCCCACATCTCGAACACACGTCGTGCTCCACTGCGTAGTGTACCATACAACAAGTTTGATCTCCTCGAGCGTACGCGTCCACACTGCTCTTGTGACGATTGACCTGGTCTGGCGGTGAGCGCGCCAAGCGCCTCGACGTTACCGCTGCTAGCAAGTAGCTCTGCTGTTCAGATCGCCGCGGCGGCCAACGTGGTTCATGACCGCGCGATCCCTCGTCCGGCAGCAGCTCCGACGGCGCCGCGCCGTCGACGCGCGCGCGCCGTCTCGAGGCTCTCGAACTCGTCCTTGACGGCCAGCAGGTGCTTCGTGGTGCCGAGCCGCACGAGCGGCGCGATCTTCTCCGGGTACACGCCCTCGGTGCGCAGCAGGGCTGTGAACTGCTCCAGCACGTTGTTCTCGCGCAGCAGCCCGTCCGACGGCGTCGGGTGCAGCTTGAGCCTCGTGCGGAACGACGACGACGAGAGCGAGAGCGACAGCCGGTGGCTGCGCCGCCGCGTGTGCACCGGCGCCGACGCCGCGACGGCGCAGTGCACCTGCAGACGCACCGAGTGCAGCAGCTGCTGCTTCTCGTCCACGACGATCTGCACGAGCGTCTCAGCGCCGTCGGCCGGGAACGCCGCCTCGGTCCACACGTACGTCTGCATGGCCGGCCGGCGCGCGTCGAACTCCAAGTCGGCGAGCTGCACGCGCTTCTTGCGCAGCAGCCGCCGCAGGTGGCCGACGTGGATGCGCTTGTCCACGTGCGCGCGCACGACGGTCGACGCCTCGTAGTTGTGCGTCTGGCGCCGCAGCCAGAGGTGCAGGAGCTCGTACGCGAGCTTGAACCAGAGCAGGTTGAGCACGAGGAAGAGCCCCGGCGGGTCGACCAGCGGCGCCTTGACCCAGTCGAGGAACCACGGCGGCGGCTCGACGTTGAACGAGCCGCCGCTCAGGCGGTCGACGACCTCGAACGCGAGGTTCCCGACGAAGATCGCGCGCACGATCTCGACGTTGCGGCCGACGCGGCGCCGCGTCTGCAGCGTCTCGACCATGTGCTTGGTGTTGAGGTCGAACTCGCGCGAGACCTCGGCGAGTTTGGTCTTGGTGATCGACTCGAACTTGGTGAGCAGGATGTCGAGCTGCGTGCGCAGCTTCTCGATCAGCTTGATCGAGTCCTTGCACCGCGTGAGGATGCTGTTCTTGCGCTCGAGTAGCTGCAGCGCCTTGTAGATCTTGCAGCCCGCGGGCTCGAGCGGCATGGGCGGCAGCTCGAGGTCCTCGACCGACTCGAGCAGGTACTGCAGGCACTCGATGAGCAGGATCGTGTTCTTGGCCGCGTCGCTCAGCGACCGCTTGACGTGCGCGCGGCTCTCGGGGAACCGCCGGAAGCGCCGGATGAGCTTGCGCAGGTTCCCGAGCGTGTCGTCGAGCACGAACGTGCGCAGGAAGAAGTTGCGGATGAAGATCTCGCGGCTGTTGAGCCCCATGAAGGTCGTGAGCAGCAGCTCGTACCGCGGGCCGCTCGGGCCACACACGAGGCAGCCCTCGCGGCCGAGGAAGAGCACGTCCTCGCGCGTGATGTCGTAGCACGCGTAGATCTCGCCGAGCACCTGCTTGAGCTCGTTCTCGCACGCGCCTTTGTCGAGGTACCGGTGCGCCTGCAGCTTGGGCTCGATCGCCTTGGCCATGACGAGGTTGTACTTATTCCGCTCGGCCTTCTTCTTCATGAAGATCATGTCGAGCACGCTGATTTGGTACCGCGAGAGCAGGTCCCGGATGATCACCGACGAGTCCTGGTGCACGTCCACGAGCAGGCGCGCGAGCAGGTCGAGCGGGATGTCCTGCTCCGTGCGGTGCATGATCGCGTCGACCTTGACGCCGTAGAGCAGCGCGCCGCTCACGTGCAGGTGCATGCCGAAGTTCTCGACCTGGATCACGCCGTCGTCCTCGGGGAAGTTGATCTCGGCCTCGAAGTTGATGAAGTTGGTCGCGTCGAAGTCGAGGATCTTGACCTGCGTCAGGCCCGGCGGCACCTTGAAGTGCGTCGCGGTCGGGTTCTCGTCGATCTTGGAGCTGAAGAGCCCGCCCTGGCACCGCTCCATGGCGCCGAGGCGCTCGTTCAGCGCCGCGATCTGGTTCGCGCCGAACGGCATCCACTCGCCCACGAGCGCGCGCACCTGGGACAGCACGATGCTCTCCACCGCGTCCTTGAACATCATGCTGTGGCCGTGCGCGCACTCGGCGGCGCGGCTCGCGTTCGTCGTTGGCTCGATCCGGTACGCGCTGTTCGAGCGCAGGCACGACGGGATGTACGGGCTCGAGACGTACGACACGTCCTCCGAGTCGGTGATGCCGCTCACCTTGGCGTACGCGCCGCTCGTGAGCTCGAACTCGGCGCCGTTGTACCGCACGTGGATGAGCTCGCGCTGGTCTGGCGGCTGTTCTTGCGCGTCGACGTCTGACGGCGGGTAGATGAACCGGTCCGTCTCGTCCTTGATGGCGGCGGGGATCTGCTCCACGATCGCCATCCCGCGCTCCGAGACCTGGTACGCCGTGACCGGCTGGTAGTCGACCGATGAGAGCTTGATGCCGTTGAGCAGCTTGGCCTCCCAGAGATCGTCGATGACGGACTTGGCCTCTTGCGACACGCGCAGCCAGTGGCGCTCCGTCACGCCCTTGAACGACACCCACACGAGGTTCGGCGCGTAGTCGAACTTGAGCGCGCCTTGGTCCACGCCCTCGTAGAGCAGCACGAGCAGCGCCACCTGGCGGATCCACGTCTCGGGCGTGCGCACGCTCGGTGACTGGCGCGCGTACCGGCTGATGCAGTAGAGCACCTTGCAGTGCTCCGCCGGCCACGTCTCCGGCGCGCCGAACCAGACCGCGTCGTTACTCGGGTGTAGCGCGCCGACGCCGACCGCCATGGCTTCGTCTCGACGGATCGCGGATCGAAGCGGCGCTCCGAGCGGCGAGTGACGGGAAACGCTTCCTGTGCCAACATCGTCAAGACACGCGACCATCACCACCATCATCACCTGGTGTTTGCTGCTACTGCGAGCGGAGCCGAACGCACGCACACAAAACTCGAGTCCATTGCGTTAGCGCCGCTCGCCGCCCGCCACGCCGCCGCGGTGGCTCTCACAGCCTTCGCTGTCGTGCACGCCGAGCGACGCGCTCTCGTGACCCGTCTCACTCATTCTGGCCGCATGTGGTACCGCCGACGATGCTGATGAGTTGCATGTTTGTAGGCGCAGTCTCCGCGCCGCCCGTAAGCGCGTCGACCGAGAGCAGGCGAGCGAGGCGGCGCGGCGTCGGCGAGCGCTCATTCTCCCTTTATGCAAGTGACGATCCTGCGCCACACGCAAACATCAGCGCTAACGCCTTCCGAGAGTCTCCAGGACGCGCCGGACGCACCAGTCGAAGCCGTCGAAGAGCCCAGCGCCTTCCGTCGCCGTGGTTTCTTTGATGGACCACTGGCGGTTGCGGATGTCCGAGAGCCCCATCGCCTCCGAGATCTGTCGACGCGCGCCGCGTCAGTCGCTCGCCGCCAAGCGTCCAGCGAGCAGCTCGCGCGCGACAGAGAGAGCAACGCACCTGTGCGGCGTTCAGCGCTCCCTTCTGGTCCTGTTTGTTCGCGAACACTAGCAGAATCGAGTCCTTCAGCTCCTCCTCCTGCGTCGCCGTCGCCGCCATCGCCCGTCAGCTCCACTGCCACCGTTCATCTGCGTACGCGAGCAGCAGCAGTCTACGACCCCCACTCACCTCGAGCATCGCGTGCAGCTCCTGCTTGGCGATGTTGAGACGGTCCGTGTCGGCCGAGTCGACCACGTAGATGATCGCGTCCGTGTTGGGGTAGTAGCAGCGCCAGTACGGCCGGATGCTCGTCTGGCCGCCGAGGTCCCAGACCTGGAACTTGATGTTCTTGTACTGCAGCGTCTCCATATTGAAGCCGATCGTGGGCACCGTCTGCTCGATCTCGTCGGCTTGCAGCCGGTCTGGCGCGGAAGCGTAAGGGAGGAGAGGTGAAGCGAGGGGGTGCATGTGAGCAGCGCGCGAGGACGAGCGACGAGCGACGAGGGAGGGAGGGAGCGCGAAGAGCTCCAAACGCACGTACAGAGGATCGTGGTCTTGCCGGCGTTGTCGAGCCCGAGGATGAGGATGCGCACCTCTTTGCTGCCGAAGAGCGACGCGAACACCTTGGAGAACATGATGCCCATCGTCCGTCCCGTGCGCCGCCGCCTCTGCCAGCGCTTCTCTCTCGCTTATCGCGCTTTTTGAGGTTTGTATAGGTATTCAACTCTAGGTATTCTCCCAATCAGCACATTCTGTACTTGGTCTTTGTATTCACCATGTCGAACGTACGATTTCGGAATGAGCACCATCACTTCTCGACACGACCCAAGTCGACACGCTGCTTCTTGCTCGCAGGCTGTTCGTCGGTCGTCGACTCGCCGCGCTCGCGCTCGACACTGCTGCTCGACGACGCCCCAGAGGACGAAGAAGAAGAACTCTTCACCTGCTCCTCCGCCAGCTTCGCGAGCGACGGGAACCGCCCGTTCTCGCGGGTTACGATTCTCCGAATCGTCGACGCGACCTCCTCGTCACTGAACAGCAGCGCAGCTACCGCTGACGACGCCCCAGCGAGTCGTTTGCTGGACACACTCGCTGCGCGTCGGGACTGCAGACACTCGAGTTTGCTGAGCACCTCGTCCAGGTCTTTCGCCACGTCTCCGTCTCCTGACGCCTGCAGCTGAGCGACACGCTTGAAGTAGCTCTTGACGGCGTCGGGGAACCGCTCGATCCAGCTTGAGAGCACGGCGATCGGGAAGTCGTCGTACGCGTTCGAGAGCTTGCACACGGCCTGCAGCACGCTCGCATCCGGGCTGAACTGCACCAGGCACTTGAGCAGCCCGCTCATCGCCTCCGCGTTCTCCTTCGGGTTGATGCACGCCAGCACCTTGCGCGCCGCCGCCAGGAACGTCTTCTCGTTCGCCGCCGCTGGGGCCGCCTGCACCTCTGCGAGCACGAGGTCCCACATCCCGTGCTGCTCCCACGAGCTCCACTGGAGCGACGACAGTAGCACGTTCGCGAGCCGGTGGCGGAAGATCGCGAACTCCTGGAGCATCAGCCGCGTGGCCAGCGCATGGAGCATCGACGGCGTCGCGAACCCGAGCAGGAGTTGCACGAGCGTCTCGCTGCGCGCCATCAGCTTCCCGAGGCTCGGGTGGTTCATGTGCGCGAACAGGAACGGCACAATGAAGAGCACAGTCGCCTCCACTGCGCCGACCTCGTCCTTCGCGCGGATCGGCTTCGCCGCGGAGCTGTCGAGCAGCGAGCACGCGAGCGCACGCGCGTCGTCGATGTGCTGGCTCAGCGTCAGGTCCTTCGCGATGCTCTGCGTGAGGCTCCCGCCGATCGCGTCCAGGAACGCCACGTACGGAGCCAGCGCCGCGTCCACGCTCTTCGTCTCGCTCGCGCGCGAGCAGCAGAACGCGAGCAGGCGGAAGCTGATCGTGATGTCGCGCGCGTACATCGCCTGCAGGAACGGCACGAACACCTCCTGTGACTCGCTCAGCACCTGGTCCAGCATCGAGTCGAGCACGCCGGCGCACGTGGCTTTCGGCGACTCGCTCAGACTGATCTTGGACGACACGATGATCGTTTCCAGCGATGCGTGCAGGTACGAGCCGAGCGGCGCTGCCAGCTCGACCGCAGTCTCCTGGCGGATCCACGAGATCAAGATGTCGTTGAGGCACTCCAGGAAGCCCTCCGTCGGTCGCGACCCTGGCTCCGGGAGCATCTCCTGGAAGCTCTTGAAGTCTTCGCTTCCGAGGACAAGCAGACTCGCCGGCACCTCCGCCGCACCCGACGATCCCAGCGCGGATCCGTCCACCAAGCCCTCGGACGCCGACATCTCGGCGCTTGGCTCCGGTGACTGCTGGTTGTCGGGCAGGAACGACGACGAGCTCAGCGACGTGGCATCCGAAGGAGCCGACCCGGACGCCACACTTGACTCCGAATGCAACGGGCTGCGACCGGGAGATGTCGTTGGGCTTCCGCTCTCGAGAGGGCTGCCGTGCACTGGACTCTCACCAGAGTAGCCGTGGGACACAGGCGAGTGGAACCCCGAAGGGCTGCTCCCCGCTGATACGTGAGCAGGACTTCGGTGCGGGGACGGCGCCTGTGCCTGGATCTTGTCCGGGGACGGGAAGTGCTCCGGGAAGATGCGGTGGAGCTCGGACTTCAGCTCCGGAGAACTCGACTCGAGCACCGGGAACGCCTGGAGCGGCAGGATCGACGGGACGACGCCGACCTTCAGCGCCACTGAGAACGCTGTTGACACCCCCTTCTGCATCAGCACGCGGTTGGTCGTCGACGCCGCAAACTTCTCGACCGCGAACACGAGGAACTGCACCATCGCGAGCGACATCGTCGGGTGGCTCTTCACCGACTTCACCTGCAAGCAGAACGACACGCAATGAGATCGAGCAAGTGCCATGGCGACGCAGCACTGGGCGAACGTACCATGAGCAGGATGGTCGGCTCGACACTCATGACGTTGTCGCTCGGCTTGAAGTACAGAAAGTCGAAGAACATGGCGAGCTGCGCGCGAGCGAGTGCAGTTGGGCTCTTGCTGTCGTACATCAAACAAGTACAGTGAACATCAATCGCGTCGCGGCCACACGAGCAAGAGTACAACAACGTACCAGAGCAGGTAGAGCCACCCGAGGATGTGGTAGCGCGGGGTCACCTTCGAGCCCAGGATCTGGTTCGACGGGTGGTACACCGCGCAGATGTACCGCACGAGATCCGGCACGAGCGCGTCTGACCCGGCGCCGCTCAAGAACTGGGACGCGAACCACTTCTGGTATCTGTGCACGGACCCGACCTGGACTCGCTCCTGCGATGCAGCAACGAGGCTCAGAACGGCTCGTTCGATGGGACGGCCGGCCGTCAACGCGACGCACCATCATGAAGATCAGGTACTCCTCCATCTTCGGGCTGAGCCGGTAGGCGAGAAATTTGGGCGGCGTCGGGGTCGCCATGAGCTGCGCGACCGAGAACACGCCCGCGTCCTTGTCGGTGTCGTCACGCACGTTACGCAGCTGCTTCCAGAGGCTGCTCATGCCGGGGATCTGCCGCACCGTAACCCCATCCCAACGCCAGCAGAGCAGCACGTGAGTCTCGGCGGCGGAGCACACACAGAGTACACGCCACCACGCACATCTTTCGCGTCGTTGAGCACGCGCACGAGCTCGCGGCCGAGCAGCGCGACGTCGCCCTGGCGGCGGCTCCAGAGCGTCGCGCAAAGCTCGACCTCCTGCTTGAGCAGGTTCGCGTGCGGCGCCGCCGTGTGGTCGACCGTGATGCGCGCGAACGTGTGGAAGACGTACGGGATGAGGCTCGTGCACGACAGCAGCCAGGCCTCGTGCTCGATGAGGATGCGGATGATGGAGGAGGCGAGCCAGACGGTCGTGCGGCTCGGGTCGCCGCCGGGCAGGTACCGCATGAGGCACACGATGACCTTGTCCACGCCGGGCACGTTCACGTGCACGAACTCGCGCACGAGCCAGAGCAGCTGGCTGCGGCACGACACGAGCAGCTTGACGAACTTGAGGTCCACGAGCTTCTGCAGCCAGCCGATGCAGTTCTTGTAGTTGTCGGCGGCGGCGGCCACGGCCGTGAGGTGCCGCAGGTACTGCTTCGCGAGCGGCGGCTCCGTCACGATCGCGTAGAGCAGCGCGACGTCGGGCTGGAAAGGCAGCGCGGGCACTGGGCCGCCGCCGTCACCAGGCGCAGGCTGGGGCGGCCGCAGCGCCGCGAGCGCCGCCGCCTCGTCTTTTCCCTGCAACGCCTTCTGCATGTGGTAGAAATGCGCGTACCACTTGCGGTCGAGCTCGTCCGGCGCGTCCAGCGGCTGGTGGTTCAGCAGCTTGGACGCCGGCGTGCTGGCGCTGCTCGAGCTGCCGGCGGTCGCTGGGGACGGCGGCGCCGGCGACGCGGGGGCGCCGCTGCTGCTAACTCTCGGGGGCTTTGAGGGGGAGCTCGCAGGCGGTGGGGGTCCCGCGGGCGGCGGCGGCGGCGGTGGCGGCGGAGGCGCGTCACCGCCGACGTCCACGGGCGGTCGTGCTTGCTCCATCTCGATGTCGACTTTATAGTAAAGCACCGATTAGCTCAAATACAAAACGCAAGATAAGCTCAAGTTTTATTTTCAGCTACAACCCACAAGACTAAAAGTTTTTCAACCCTCTTAGACTTGGTGTTTGTATGCCCAGATCTTTTTTAGCCATCCTTTTTTTCTTCACTATAGCGTGACAACAGCAGCAAGGCAGGAGGAGATGAGGACTCAGAAAGAAGCCTCCACCCTGCGACGTCGAGCAGCTCCGTTCCATGGCCGCAGGTCCCGCGTCTCCGCGCAGGCGGCGCAGCTCGGCCGCCGCCAGCGCCGCGCTGCCGAGCGGCGACCTCGAGAGCCTGAGCCTGAGCATGAGCCGCAAGACGCTGCCGCCGTTCCTCGACGCGGACGAGACGGTGCACTTCTTCAACGACGACCTCGTGCTGCGCACGAACGCGATCCGCATCGCCGACGACAGCGACGACGGCGCGCGACGGGGCGGCGGCCGCGCGGGTGAAAAGGATGACGAGGCGAACGACGACGACGACGACGACTACGAGCACCTGAGCGACGAGTACGACGACTACGACGACTACGACGACGAGCAGGACGACGACTGCGACGACGAGGAGGAGGACGACGACGAGGACACAGAGTGCGCGGCGTCGGCGGCGGCGGCGGCCGCGTCAGCCGCCAAGAAGAGCAGCCGGCGCCTGCGTCCGAGCGCGTGGGCGGCGGCGTCCGCGCTCGCGAAGCGCAACTCGCTGCGCAGCGAGCGCATCCCGGACACGGCGCCGCTCTACGACGAGCTCTTCGACGCGTTCGACGACTTGTACGTGGCGTATTACGAGGCGCCTTTGCGCGCTGCGTCGGGTGCGCATGAGCTGCCGCGGAAGCGAAGCGCCGGCGCGCAGAGCGCGGTCGCGTCGTTCGGCCGCCGCGCGCACGCGGCAAAGTCGTACCGGTACCGGAAGCGCTGCGAGTTCCTGCGCGTGTGCTACCAGCGCGCGCTGGAGACCGAGCCGGCGCTCGAGGACTCTCCGGACGCTGTCTTGGGGGATGCGGCAGCGGATCGGCCAGCCGGCAGCTCTCGCAGAGACAGCGAACCGCCCGTGTTGACGGCGCTACTGGGAGCTGCGCGTCGAGACGACTTGGTGGAGACTTGCGTGCCAGCGCTCCACCCGCGCAAGTGGCCGCACCTGCCGTTCCGCTTCCCGCTGCAGTGGAGCGGCAGTGTCGACGACGCGGCCGAGTTCCTCGAGAAGCTTGGAGCGCTCCCGGAGACGAGTCTGCTGTACGAACCCGTGGACGTGCAGCACTTTGTCGGCGACGTACTTGCGCTTCTGCAGACGGTTGGCGTTCGTGGGATGAACATCAGCAGCACTGCCGACGGTCACGAACCCTCGACGAGTCCCCGGAGGCTGGAGGCGCTGCCTGCAGAAGCGACCGCGGGGCTCACTGCGCTCCTCGGAATGGGCGTCCAACTCCAGTCGTTCTCGATGCTCAGCCTCGCCGCTCTCCAGCTCACTACGCTCGGCCATGGAACGTTTCTCGGTGATCGCGCAGCGGTGTCTCCTCGCATGAAGAGTGTGCTGGAGATGTACTGGAGCCGCCTCGTGAAGCAGAGCTCGCGGCCACCGTTTGCCGCGACGTACTCACGCAGCTTGGTGTCTCAGTGGAAGATCTCGGCGTGCCAGCCGTCGTCGAGCGATGCAATTACGACGGACGGGCTGTTTCTCTACGTGTTCGGGCGGAGCGGGCTGCTCAAGATCGGCACCGGGAACGGCAGCACTGTCCACGACTACGTGTACGCGCACAACCGTGCGTACACGCGCAGTCGGGATGCCGAGCGGTCGTGGCTGTGCTGTATCGGGAAGCACCTGTTCTGCCGCACCATCGTGATGCCGAGCAACCGCGTCGACCGGATTGACGCGGCCAGCCTGGAGTGCATCGAGGAGCTGTACTTCAGCCCCAACCGGTCAGTGAGCGCCAAGGGCGTGAGCGAGAGCAGCGTGTACGCGATGCTCACCGACGGTGCGGATCTGTACACGATCCGGTGTGTCGATACGTTCAAGCGACCAGCGCAGCCGAAGGCAGCAGACGAGAAACCCAAGAGCCACGCATCCAAGTCCACTCGAGATGCTCTCGCCGAGCGGCTGCTGAAGCCTGGACAACCCAAGAGCGACCCGTTGGCTGGCGTGGCTCGCGCTTTGGCGGAGCCAACAATCAAGATCGGCGATCGCGTTGTGCGCGGCCCGGACTGGAAGTGGGGGAGCCAAGACGGAGTGGAAGGGAGCACTGGGACGGTCGAGCGCGTGAGCACGTGGGGCGGAGTCCCCGGCAGCGGAGTGACGGTGCGGTGGGACAAGACGCAGCGCGTGAACACGTATCGTTGGGGCGCTGAAAACTGCTACGATTTAGTCGTTGTGGTCGTCAAGGACGATCAAGTGGTCGAGCGGAAAGCGCTGCCAGCGAAGCCGAGCGAGAAGAGCGACTCGAGCGGAGGGAGCGGGGGCGGCGCGTCGCCGTCCCCGCGCCACCAGTTTGTTCTGTTTCGCCACGACGTCGCGCAGTTGGTCTCGACCATGGAGCTCGACCAGGAGGACATCGACATTTTCCTCGACCTGAGCTCGATGGCGGCCGAGAGCAAGGACCCCGTGGTCGAGAAGACGGACGAGAAGATCGACGACAGCGCGCTCGTGTCGGCGCTGCACTCGCACTCGCTTTCGCTCTGCACCGCAAAGTCTTCGTGGATGTGCGATGGCGGACGGGCGTCGTGCGATGGGAACAACGCTGCGAAGAGGTTCCGGTGCGACTCGGGCTGCGACTTCGACCTGTGCGAATCCTGCGTGCGCTCGACGCTGATTGCCAAGTCGTCGGATGTCTCTCAAGATGCTGCGATTGACGCCGCACTAGCTGAACTTCCAGCATCCACGGCGTCCGAGCCCGATGCGACGGTGGCGAGCGAGAGCAAACCAACAGAAGGCGACGATCAAGCTGAGGTGCAGCAGACAGAGGAGTTGTCGACTCCAAAGTCCGAATCCTCCGAGTCAGCAGCATCTCCCGAGACGGAAGCGTCCGATCCAGCAGCAGGTGTACAAGCACCAGACGTAGCCCCACCTGCGGGCATGGCGGCGGAGGAGCCGCTTCTCGAGATGCCGTCACTTGAGGTTCCTCCCAGCCTGGAGAGCAACCCGTTCGCGATCTTCCGTGCGTCGATGTTTTACGACGAAGAGGGCGGCGGTGCGAAGGTGTCGGAGGCTCCAAGCATTGAGGTGAAGGACCCGAAGGAGCGAGAGGACGAACTTGTGGGCGAGCTGTTCGCCTTCTGGGGCGGGCTGTACACGCGCAAGGAGTGTCTTGTCGCCCTGCGCCGCAACAACTTCTCCCTCATGGAAGCGTCCGTCTGGATCGACACTTGCGCGAGCGACCTCCGGAAGAAGCTGTTGGTGCCAACGGTGGCGTCGGTGACCTTAAGCGCGAAGCCCGGTTCTGGTGCGCTGGACCCAGTGCTGCTGGTGGCGGGTTCGTTCTACATGAGCAGCGGCCAGCTCTGCATCGTCGCTCCACCAGGGCTGTACTCGTCGAGCGAGAGCCAGAGCGAGAAGGCGAAGCGAGCCGCCACGTCGTCTGACGCAGCTTGGTTCTTCTCGGTCGAGTCCGGGAAGTTGTTGTCGGAAGAGAAGGAGGCGCTTCCGGTGCTTCTGAAGGGAGTTCCAGCTGGGTCACCGACGTGCGTCGACAAAGCCGGCGGACACATCCTCGTCTACTCTGGTTATCTGAACTGCCTGGAGGTGTACGTGGACCCGGCGCGGTGTGCAGAATCGAGTCTGATCCATCGCCCGAGCAGAGCGCTGAGCGACACGACCAGTCTGGGGGAGCTGGGTGAGGAGCTCTTCGCGCAGCTGCACGTGTTGATGCTCAAGCGGTGGTCACTGCCTGCGCTCAAGCATGCAAGAGCAGGACTGCAGGACATTCTGTTCCACACAGAGCGAGAGCCGAGCACTTCGAGCAGCAAACCAGCCACACCCGGAGACAGCTCGAAAGCCGGGAGTCAGAAGTCCAAGGCGCGGCGGATCAAGAACATCCGCGGTCGGATCAAGATGCTCGAGGAGATCGGGGAGCGGGATCCGCCGGGGTACTTCATTCCGTTCTGCGTCGACTTCCAGGACGACGGCATTCTCCACCTCTTCCGAGCGCTCGTTGTTTGCGGACGACAAGTGTGCGGGCAGAGTCCGGAAGCTTCGGGCAGTGCAGATGACTGCGAGATGCTGAAAGACGTCTTGTGCCTGCTCAACGAACAGCTGAAGGAGATCGATTACGCTGGTCTGAGCGTGGCTGGAGACTGCGAGAACTCAGACGCGAAGGAGCTGTATCGCGAAGCTGAGGGCGTGCTGCTCGCGTTGTCACGAGGGAAGAGCTCACTGCCTCGAGTCCGTGGCGGCATCGACGGGCGGCACGAGTTGCTTTCTTCGAAGGTGGTCTCGACGGCTCAAGCGGTTATCTCGTGGGGCATCCGGAAGGGTGTGTTTTGTCGGCACAAGAAGGCGGCGGCGCTTCTCGAGATCGGAGACGCGATCTTGTCGGCTGGAGTGCTCGATCCGACGGTGTTAGTGACCAGCCAATCCACAGCATCCGCTGCGGACGAGCGACCGCGCTTTAAGAGCGAGCAGGAGTGTGCGTACCAGCTGCTTCAAACGCTGCTGTGCAGTCCGACCGACGCTGGTCGCGTGGACATTTCGGACTTGATGCCGCTGGACTTTGACGAGTTCACGCGCGTTCTCGCCACAATGTTCAAGCTGTCGGCGCTGGAAGTCAAGAGTATGGCGTCTCAGGAACTGCGCGGCGACTGCAGTGTGCCGACGGTCAGCGTCGTGACGAAAACGCTGCATTCGTTGATGAACTACTGCAGTGTGCGGCTGTACAGCGAGAAGGACGAAGCG
The DNA here is from genome assembly GCA_023334215.1 of Globisporangium cystogenes. Classification (NCBI taxonomy): domain Eukaryota; phylum Oomycota; class Peronosporomycetes; order Pythiales; family Pythiaceae; genus Globisporangium; species Globisporangium cystogenes. The sequence goes on along the minus strand of JAASGM010000006.1, from coordinate 27,805 downwards.
CTCGAGACGAAGCCGAAGCTGAAAGAGAGCGGGTCTCGAGTCACACCCGTGGAGCTGTTCAACGCGTTTGCGCTCAGCTGCATCCGAGCGTGCTCCGAGCTGCTGGTGCAGTCTCAAGCGACCTCGGCGGCACTTGTTGCTGGAGAGTTACAGGCGTCGGTCATCGGAACGATCTTGCCGGTGGTCATGGCGACAGTCTCGAACTACCCGGCGTTGGTGTCGACGAAAGTTCGCCACGGGATCGCAGATCTGCTGAAAGCTCTCGATAAGCGTGTGTTCGGAGGCGAGGAAGCCGCGGTGTCGCCACTTCGACCGAATGGTCTCGAGCCAAGCGACGCGTTCTTTGACGGAGATCAGGTTGTGGAGACCCCACATCCGTACACCCAGTCGCAGTCGTCGTTCCGTCGTGTTGTTCGTATCCCTGGAGCGAGCCTGCTCCACATCGACTTCGACCCAAGAAGCTGCACGAGCGGCGAAGCAGACTTTGTGTTCATCACGTCCGGTCGCTCGTGGTTCAACAGCGATCGGATGGCGTTCGCGGAAGGCGGGATCGGCGACAGCGGCGGTTGCTTCTTTGGCGCGTACACTCACGGGAACTGGCCGACGCAAGGGCTTTCGGTTGTTGGGGACACGGCAACGATCATGCTCTGCGCGACATCTCAATCCCGAGACAACGCGAACGTGAGCGAGAAGCAGCGCTGGGGGCTGCGATGCACAGTTCGGGGCCTCTTCTCAGCACCGCCGGCCTCGTGGCTCAAAGACATCAGCTGCGGAGTGGCGAGCGCGTGCAGCGTGATCACTGAGCAGCTCATGCAGGGCATTTCCGTGCAGCAAGTCGAGCAGCAGTGCCGGAAGTGGGTGAACGCCCGCGAGCTGTTCAACCCTGCGCGGCGTCAACTCGCAGTTGAAGTGCGCGAGATTGTCGAGTGCAACGGGTGCGCCGGTGTGCTGAAGCTGTTTGAAGCCTTTGTTCGCCTGCACAAGTCACCGAAGACGAGCATGTGCCAGACGTGGACAGATGCGCTTGGCGCTGTCGCAGTTGTGCTGCTGGCTCAAGCGGACGAGTCTGTGCTTTCGACCGTCGCGAGCGCGGTGAAGGATCCGTCGCTGGAGTTGCCAGAACTGACGAGAAGCAAGGTTCAGGTTGTTGCGACGGAGCTCCAGCGAGTCGAGCAGTGGATGATTCGCCACGTGCAACTGCTGAACGAGTGGCACTACCTCCAGGAGGACGGAGTGTCCGTCGACGACATGAAGGAGCGGTACGCCGACAATCTGGATGGACTTCGCGAGCTGTGTGAGCTCCAGAGTATCGTTTTCCACACCAACGATGTGAACGGGGGCATCTTGAAGCTCCACTGTCAGCTCCAGCGGCAAGAATCGAGCCAGCCGGAGAAGAGCGAAAGCAGCTCGAACTCGTACGAAGTTGTTGCGAAAGAAGTGGCGGAGAAAGCTCAGCTGCTGCTGACTCGCTACACGAAAGAGAAGCAGCCAAGTGCGAGCAGCGAGTTTTCCGAAGCCGGTACGAGCGATGACAAGACCTACCAGAGTTGGGACGACCTCCAGCGCCATCGAGTCACAACAGCCGGAGACTTCTTCCGGTGTGCACTTCCGTCTTCGGCCATCGCTGACTGCGCGCAGATCCAGTCGAGACGCCTGCGAGAGCGGATCGCAGGATTCAGCTTGTCGGAGTCGGCGCTTGTTGGGATCAAGAGCCCCGTGCTGACAAGCTGGTTCGTCGGTCGAGGCCTCGTTGCTCTATCCGGTACAAGCACCGGCGAGCCCGACTACTTCCAAGGGTGTCTGCTGGGCGACAACTCTCTGCTCGTCGAGTTCGATGCTCTGTACGTACACCTGCACATGCATCGACCTGCGAGAACGGTGCCTAACGATCGATTACTTGATGCCGCAGGTTGCAAAAGAACCACGCTTTCAACGCGAGGCTTGCTAACGACAGTTCCAGGTCGCTCTTGGTGCGGTCGATCGCATCGGCGGACGCGTTTTTCTCGATGCGGTCGGGGCTCGAAGAGCACATTCTGCACGGACTCGACAGGTCGTCGAACCTGCTGCTTACGATGGACGCTGCCGCAAGAAGTCGCGCAGGGAGCGACGGTGGTGCCATTTTCGAGATGAGCAACGCGTCGTGGATCTTGCACCGACTGATCCAGGAGCAAGGGTTCAGGAATCTGATGGATCGAGAGAGAGTTCAGGAGCGTCGTGTCGCTCAACTGGGAGCTCTGAACCGCGCGACCCGCGTTCTCTACTCGCATTTCGAGAGCGCAGCTGCTGCGTCGCTTCCGCTGGACATTGTCTCGAGCAAGGACGCGATCAAGGTGCTGAGTCGGCTGATGTGCATGGTGATGCGGACGCTGAGCGTCCTCGTTGGATCGACGGAAGAAGCTGTGTGGTGGATCGAGAGGGCATTGAATCTCCTCGTGCGTCCCGGGACCCCAGTCTCTGTGCGTGTCTGCGGAGCGAGGATGTGCCGCAAGATCGTCAGCCTCTGCGGAGACCGGATCTTCGACCTGAAGATCGAGCTTCGCAAAGCAGACAGCGAGTCCGAGTGGATCAGTCTCGGTCGCGATCTTCCGCGTGTGTTGATCGAGCAAGTGGGGATGCTGACTGCCTTGATGCCCAACTCTGAAGACGACAACGACGACGACGAGACCTATTGCACCGTGGTGCTGCTGAACGAAGACGCCGGCGCCAAGATCGGTGTCGCGATCGAGAAGGTCGCCGAGCCAGACGTCAGCTACTTGAGTATGCAGCTGGAGAAGCCGGAGTCGGACGAGAAGCCACTCGTGCCAGAGGCGGATGCGGCAGCCCACTCCGCCATCGTTCACTCCAGTGTACGCTGTGATGGATGCGATATGAGTCCGCTGCGAGGGTACCGCTTCAAGTGTTTCACGTGCCCGAACTACGACTTGTGCTCGGAGTGCTACACGGGCGAGAAGCACGACATGGACCACGAGTTCATTCGCCTGTCGGACTCGTCATCGGGGATGGGCGACGTGCTGCAGCCACGCTCGAAAGGTGGGGGCACGGCTCCCGAGTCGTCGCTGGTCGGTTCGAAGCACTGGAAGGGAAGCGTCGTGAAAGCCGAGGTGCTGTCGAAGGGCTACGCGCTCTATCGCAGCGGCAGCTTCGCAGAGTGTCTCGCGACGGCGCAAGAGCTTGCGGAGGTTGGGTGTCTCGCAACCGTTGTGCGGGCGACGGAACTGAACGAGATCGACCGCGTGTTCTGCTGGGAGAGTCAGTTGGCGGCATCGGTCGAGCCAGGGCTAGCGCGCTCAAGTCGCCGCTCGGCGTCGACGCAGAAGAGCATGCTGCAGAAGGGAGATCGATCGATCATTCGGTCGATGAACTCTGCAGTCGCGAAGCACCGAGCCGAAGATTACACCAGAAGGATGGAGAATGTCTTGGCGTTGGCGTCGGAGGTGACGGCGGCGGTGCGGAGCATGTTTGCGGTTGGCGGCAGTGCCCGTCAATGGCGAAAGAGCACGATCCAGGCGCTTGAGGGTGCGCTCGACAACGCATGCGAGTTGCTCGAGCTCGCCGCACTAAAGGAACACGAGTGCCACAAGCGGTACTTCGAGGCGATCGGTGCGGCCAATGTTCTTGGCGGGTTCATCGAGCCTCTGCGCGTCGGCGGCTTTGTCGCTCGCACAGACAACAGCAAGACGGACTCAAGAGTCCTCGGATCAGTTTGCTCGTACGCGTTGGGCAACAGCGCGCTTCGGGTGTATGCGAACGCGACTTCTCCGCGCCAAGACGATCCGGCGAAGGCTGGCGTGGTGGAGCTGACGATCACGGACGTGAAACCGGTTTCCGAGATTTCGTTGGGAACCGAAGCGATCAAGATTCTGGAGCACCTGGCGCCGTCGTTCTGCTCGGTGATCAAGCGCATCCACGCGTGGCTGATGTCGAGCACAGCTGGTGGCAGCGCGCACGAGTGTCTGTATCGGTCGGAGCTGGCATGCGCGTTCATGCGCTCGTTTTCGTGCGTGGCGCCGCTGTGGGGATCTCTGTTCGACAACCAGATCATCTCGGTGAGTGCGCCGTCATGCGTCGTCTGATGTGCTTCCTGTTGAGCGGCACAGATCACACTAACTATTGTCTTGGACTTGTTTGCACAGACGCACGGAAACATTGCTGCTCTCCTGTTCCAGTTGGCGCAGCTGAGTCTGAACGATGACGCTGGACACGGCAGTGCCGAGAACCAGCGCGAGATCATGTGGCAGATGGAGTGGATCTGTGCGCAAAAGCTGCAGCCTTCGCTGGCGACGCAGCCGATCAAGCGAAAGTCGTTCTATGCGGTCGACAACGCGGACTGCATCTTCCGTCCTCCAAGCCCCAGTGATGGAGACGCGAGCAACGCCGAGGCGTCGTCGGAGTACTTCTTCAACCTGTACGCGTACTCATCCCGGTCCGATATCCCGCAGCACTCCGGACGGAACAAGCTGCTCGAGTATTGGGAGAAGAACGTGATCCCAGCGATCGAGAGCTACGTGTCCGGCTCGTTCAAGAGCTACGAGATGGACTATTTCTTTGCGCAGCTGCGGGAGCCGCTGCGAGAGGGCAACTCGGCGGCGGCGCTGAAGATCGCGTACACTCTCTGCGATGGACACGTTCCGTCAGGATGTGTTTATCCGGACCGAGACACCGACTGGTCGGCGCTTCAGATTGACGAAGTGGAAGTCGGCGGTCGGTACTTGATTTCGACCGAGAAGCTCGACACGGGCGGGTGGCCACGGGAGATGCTGTGGACAGTCGGGCACTCTGGCGTCGTGCGCTTGGTGAATCCGGCGGGGATGATACTGTTGGATATCGCGAACCCGGCGTCGTCCGAGTTGGAGTACTGGTGGTTCCATGTCGACAACCTGAAACCGTGTCCAGCAAGCCTTCGGTCGTACTCAGACCAGTCGGTCGCAGACTTTGCCGAATGCGGAGAGAAGCTGCTGAAAGCGAACAAGGAGCTGATCTGCAGCATCGCGCGCAAGATCATCTTCGAGCTGCTTCAAGTCGCCCCTGACCACGTCATGTCATTGTCGATCAATCGGAAGGTTCGCCGTCAAGAGCAGCAGCCGGGAAACCGGTACAGCATTGGAGAGTTGCTCAAGCTCGCTGCGACAGCGGATCTCGAGTGCCCAGACAAAGTATTCGCGGCTGACAGCGGCGGCTCGGGCGACGGCATCCATTTCAGCACTGGCGAATCGAAGGGGTTCCACATCAAGATGCTTCAGGCGATCCTGAACAAGCACTTCAACCGGAGCGTGGCGGAGAAGGCCGGTACTCCGCGAATGACAGAAGAGGTTTTGCCGCTGATCTCGAAGAAGCAAACGAAGCCGGTGAAGACAACGGGATCCTCCAGCTCGTCTCTGAAGCAGTCCGCGCAGAACAAGGCTGTGCAGCCTGATGCCGAGCCTTCCGCGACTCCTGCGAAGTACCGCTTCATGCTAATGGAGTCGTTGCTGCGGGAGCTGAAGAAGAGTCTGGAGAGCTCGGCGTCGTTTTCGCAGAAGAATTCGTTCACTGTGGCCAGCGAGAGTCCGCCGAAGCCCGTCGTACTTGTGCACGTCCCCGGCGCGACGTCTTTGATCCTGTCGTTCGTGGTTCACCCTGTGCTGATGGACCTCCCGGCAGGCAGTAGCCTCGAGTTCTTTGAGGACGAGCAGTGCACGAACCGGATCTTCGGGTACTTTGGCGAGAAGAAGGGAGTGAACAACCTGCCGCCGTTGATCATCCCTGGCGACCGATGCTACGTGAAGATCTCCCAGGGCATGTACGCGCGGTATAAGTTTCGCGTGGACGCTCTGACGTCGGACTTTGGACTCTCGTTGTGGATCGGCGAGGAGCTGTACCAGAAGCTGGTGGCGACGCCGTTTACGCCGTACGAAGTGGAGGCGCTGCTGTCGTCGCTGATGAGCCGGTTCGTGGAGTATCTTGTGACGGCGACGTGTTTGCCCCCGAGCGCCAAGATCGCAGTCTTCCAGCTCGTCGCGAAGCTGATCAACTTTGCGCTCGGGAAAGGAATCTTCGGAGCTGTTCCCATCGCGAAGTTGTCGAGCCCGCTCGTGAAAGAGCTGAGCGTGGTGTTTGAGAACGAGCGGTCGACGCAGAAGGGACTCTACTCGCTGTACACGCAGCAGCTCGTAGAGCTGATCTCGCTGATCGAAGAGGTGTCGTTCATGAAGGGTGGGTCGTCGCCGATCGTCAGCGGCTCGTGGTGGACAGACTTTGTCCGCGTGGCGAAGTTCACTCGCGTCATGGGGCAGGGGAAGCGCGAGGTGCCCAGTCCGGACGCGTTCAACCGCATCTACTGCGGCCGAGCTCCGATTCAAGAGATCGAGCAAGCTCACCGCGCGCTCTCAAGCGGGTGCCTGTTCAGCGATCGCCTGATCCTGGTGCAGAAGCTGCCAAAGACGTCTCGTGTCGACGAGCTCCGATCGTCGCTGTCGCGCTTCATTCTGCACCTGTCGCTCGAAGCATGCGGCGAAGCAGACGACCAGAGTGTGTACTCTGCTGCCGAGGTGACACGCTTCGGGATCTTGTCGAGAGTTCTGTACCTCCCGGTCGACAACGAAGGAGTCACGACGGGGTATGCGATCATGGACGTTGGCCGAGAAGACATCATCTCAAACCTGCTGACGCGAGTGCCCAAAGAGAAACTCGAGTTCGAGGGTGAGCGAACTCTCGAGGACTCGGAACTGGCATCGCGGATCGAGTCGTTCGGCTCAAAGGCGGCCCGCGCGAGTGGTGAAGAAAGTCCGGGAGGCGAGTGCTTCGACGCTACGCAAGACGAACAGGTGTGGTCTTGCTCCGTGTGCACTCTCGAGAATTCGATCGCGGAGGCCGAGTGTGCGGCGTGCGGCTCTCCGATCCCTCCCGAGCTCGCGAACCTCAGTCGGGATCTCACCAGTCGATCGGAGAACGACCAGGTTGCTACAGCGGTCGAGGAGCCGAGCAGCCCCACTCCCGGTTGGGAGTGCGCTGCTTGCACAGTTGTGAACAGTTGGTCAGAGCAAAGCTGTGCTACGTGCGGGAACGAGCGAGGCGCCGACCAAGTTCCGCCCGCGCCAGAACCTGCTTCGAACACCGCAGCGACATCGGAAGCGGGTCAGGAGTCTGCGAGCGATGCTGCCGACTCGAGCTCGGGGCCGAACGTGTTCCATGACCTCGTGGCGACGCGGTTCTCGGATGCTCTGCGAGTGGCGGAAGAAGAGGACAACGTGACCCAGGTGTCCGACTTCCTCCGCCACGCGTTTGTGCACTTGGACTGCGACGGGAAGAAGAAGGTCACCGACACGCTCGTGTCTGTGCTGCGAGTCGAAGCCTCGCAGGCTGCGACATCGTCCGAAAGCAAGAGCTGTATCGAGGCGTTCGCGTCGCTGGTGGAGATGAAGAAGGTTCGCTGCGACGCTGGCGGCGCAGATGAGTTCCTGAAGCGAGCAGTTCCGTGCGGGCTCGAAGCCGCGCAGACGCGACCGCTGCAGCTGCTCAAGTGGCTGCGCCAGTCTGGCTACGATCTCCAGTTCGACCTGAACCACTACCCGTCGGTCGAGGCTGCGTTGCATGCGCAGGCGAAGTGGACGTTCCAGATGGACTGCCAGCTGATCAGTATGAGCAAGGCGCTGAGCCTGTCGATTGGAGTGCTGACGCTGGCGGAGCTGTGTCCGAGCCACATTTCGGCGCAGAAGCACGCGCAGGAGCATCACTTGCTGGTGCACCTCGAGACGAGAGACTTGCGCTTGCGCTTCGCTGTGCTCAAGTCGCTCAACCGGTTGCTGCTGGACGTGCTCCCGCTGGTGAATCTGCGTCCGTGGAGCGACCCCAACTCGCTGCGCAACCGCATCGTGTCGATCCGGCAGCTGATCTTCCCCGGCGTGAAGATCCGCTTCTTCGCGCAGACGCAAGACAACACGAGCCTGGGGTCGGGGGTGAACGTCGCGGAGCAAGGCACGAAGCGACCGATGGTGACGCTCGACCGGCGCAAAATCTTCGGCCACCGCACGCCGGAGCTGCCGCTCTCTCTGCTCGACCCGAAGCGTTCGCTCTTTGCGAGCACGATGGCGCAGCTGAGCGGTATCAAACCGTCGCTGCTGCGCGCGAAGCGTCCAACTGGCGCGAGCGACCCGTTCGTGGCGTTCATCGTGCTGTTCGCGGGCGAGAACGTCGTGGGCGAGGGCGGGCCGTACCGCCAGCTCTTCAACGACATCTCGAACGAGCTGCTGTCGCCGAGCAACCCGCTGTTCATCCCAACGCAGAACAACGCGACGAAGATCGGCGAGTATCGCGAACGGTTCATCCCGAAGCCCAGCAGCACGTCGAAGGAGCTGCTGGCGATGTTCGAGTGCGTGGGGCTGCTCATGGGCTGCTGTCTGCGCACCGGAGTGCGGCTCAACATTCGGCTGGCGCCGATCGTGTGGAAGATGCTCGTGAAGCAAAGCCTCGCGTTCACGGACCTCGAGAGCGTCGACTTCTCGCTCTGCGAGAGCCTCAAGTACATGGAGACGGAGGCGGCAGACGGCGGACTCGCCCCCGCAGATGTGCTCTTCGACTCGTTCACGTCGACGCTGAGCGATGGCACGGTCGTCGAGCTGAAGCCGGACGGACGCAGCATCCCGGTGACAAAGGACAACTGCAAGGAGTACATTCGTCTGGTGAAGGCGTCGCGGCTCCAGGAGTGCAAGCCGCAGGTGGACGCGATCCTGCGAGGGATCGGCAAGATCGTGCCGGTCCAGCTGCTCCAGCTCTGTGTGTGGACGGAGCTGCAGCAGTGGATCTGCGGGAGCCTCGACATCGACGTCGAGCTGCTGAAGGTGCGTGCATGCTGTTGCGTACTCTGTGTGTGTAGTGGTGCTGACTCGTGGTCCATGTCAATCTGTCTCGCAGCGCCATACTCGGTACTCGTCTGGGATGAGTCCCGACAAGTTCCCGCATCTGGAGATGTTCTGGCGCGTGCTCTCGGCGTTCAGCGAAGAGAACAAGCGGCGCTTCATCAACTTTGCGTGGGGGCAGGACACGCTCCCCGCCGACGACGCCGAGTTCGACCGCACGCACACGCGGCTGCTGATCAAGGTGCCGCCGACGTCTCCCACGTCCCAGGACGCGCTCCTGCCGAAAGCGGACACGTGCTTCTTCAACATCGAGCTGCCGGCGTACTCGAGCGAAGACGTGATGCGCGAGAAGCTGCTGCTGGCGATCACGCTGTGCACGAGTCTCGACGGCGACGACCAGGCGGGCCACTTGGACATCTATTATGCTGGAGACGACGGCGAGGAAGAGTGAGTTGGCGGAAGCGGCGAGAGGTCCCTGATTTGCGCGTCGGGGCGGCTCGCGTGTGCATGTGCATGTTCTTGGACGTGTGTGTATGTGAACTACGTAAATATGCACTAGGGAACGCGGAACAACGTCAATGCAGAAGCACTGCTTGTTGGGCGAAGAGGAGAGCCGTTCGATAGCCTGGCGATGCGAAGTCGCCCGTGCTCAGTAGACGACGTGCAGGTCCGGGTAGCGCTCCTTCACCGCAGCAGCCGCTTCCTTCGTCACACTGCTCATGGGATCACGAAGACGACGTGATCAGCAAGCGCATCACACGCTTCATGCAAGGAGCTAACACACCCACGTACGTCGTGTAGCGAAAGTCGATCTTCTTGAGGCGCTTGCGCTCCGGCTCCGGCTCGACATCGTCCTCAGCAGCAACGGGAGGCTGCGGTGCGCTCTCAGACTCCGTCGCAGCACCCATCTTGACGTGGATCGCCGACACGATCGCCTGGAGCCGCACCAGCGACCCGCGTCAGCTCGACGCGACCAACCAGAGAGAGAGAGTAACGCCGGCAAGCTGCGTACGTCTGCCGACACGCTCTTCACGCCGCACAGGTTGAGCTCCTGGATATTGCGGCCGCTCGAAGCGATGTAGTTGAGCAGTTGGTCGCTGCTCGCGCGTGCAAGTGCCGTCGCCAAACGCGAGGGCTGTCTGTCAGCAGTAGCACCCGACGCCATCAACGACTCCGACTGCCACGTACGTGATGCCGACGTTCCAGTGCAAGCAGAGACGCGACATCGCGTCGCGCTTCTTGAGGAGCGAGATGATCGCGTCGTCCGACACCGCGCAGTAGCCGATGCTCAAGCTGTGGATCTTGCGGCACTTGGTCATGATGGCCTTCAGCGTGCTGCGAACCGCCAATCAATCACGCACAGTCAGTCAGGACGGCCGCAGCGGACGCGGACCAGGAGAACGAACGCACTTGTCCGTGACCGGGTGCCCGGACAGGTGGACGCGCGTGAACTTGGCGTGGTTCGGGTGCTTCTCGATGAACTTGGTGATGCCTTGGATCGTCATGTTGAAGTTCCCGCCCACGTCGATGCTCTGTGAGCCCCCGATCGATCCCCGAGCACAGCGCGTCAGCAGCCGCGCGCTCCGTGTAACGCAACCGCAGTCCTCGCACCTGGAGCTTTGGTGCGTGCTTGCGGAGGTGATCGAGCGACAGGTCCGTGAGCTTCCGGCAGTTCTCAATGTTGAGCTCCTTGAGGTCTGCAGTCGAAGAGCTCGTCAGCTCCATCCCTCCGTCCCTAATGTAGGCAGAGCTGGTCGCGGACCTTGGCAGTTGCGCGCCAGCACCTCGATCGCGTCGTCCGTGAGGCGGAAGCAGCCCGAGAGACTCACGGTGTGGAGCTTGGGGCAGATCGTCGAGAGCTGTCGCCCAGCCATTCGTGTGACCGATGTGGGCTCTTCCCCCTTACGAGACGCCAACGAGAGATGCCAACGAGGAGAGCCGCGCACGCAGACGCACCTTAGTGATGAACGTCGTGCTGATCTTGGCGCCCGTGACCTCGATGCGCGTCATGCTCTCGTGGAAGAAGCTGCCTGGCAGGATGTCGTCCGTGACGCGGCCGCCCTGCAGCAGCGCGCGGATGACGTCCTGCTTGACCTTGTGCGTGCGCGCCTTGGCCGGATCGCCGATGACGTGCATGCGCGCGATCGTATCATCGTTCACGATCGCGCCCGCGAGCCGCACGGACTTGGTGATGTACTTGAGCACGAGCTTGTCGAGCGATGGCACCTCGCGCCGGAACGCCATCGCGGTGCTAGGGCGAGTGATAGTGATGTAAACAAAGGTCTGTATTTCATCACTATCAGACGTAATTTCGTGCACTCGTTCGAATTTCTCGCCTCATTTCGCTCACACGAGTCCAACTTGAGCCTTCGTTCCCATTTCTTTGCCCCACAAAGGCGAAATGCTCGGAGGAGCACCTCTTGAGGCGCGTGCCACCGCCGGCGGCGACACCCACCACTCGCCTTCTTCCGCCGACCGCCCGACCGCCGCCGCGCCTGCGCGCCGCACTCTCCACCGCCCGCCCATGAGCCCGTGCGCCGCGGCGTCGCTGACGTCGTCGGTGTCGTCGCCGCCGTCGTCGCCCGCGTCACCGCCAAGTCTCCCGAGCGGCTCCTGGTGCCCCGAGTTCCGCCCGACGCCGCACGAGTTCGCGCACTTCGCCGCGTACATGCGCTCGGTGGTGGAGCCGCAGTGCGCGCACATCGGCATGTGCAAGGTGCGGGTCAGCGTGTCGCGCGACTGGCTATGTGAGCTGCTCGCCTTACCTCGCCGGCGTGGACCGCAGATCGTGCCCCCGGAGGGCTGGTTCTCGCGCTCGTACGACCCGGCGGAACTCGAGCGCGAGTGCGCGGTGACGCGCCCCGTGAGCCAGCACGTAGCCGGCAAGAAGGGCGTGTTCAACGTCGACCTCGTCGAGCGCAAGAGCATGCAGGTGCGCGAGTTCCAGGCGCTCGCGGCCTCGCTCGGCGACGAGCCACAGGACCTGAGCGACCCGGACGCGCTCGAGCGGCAGTTCTGGAAGTGCGTGCGCCCGACGATGGACGCGCCCGTGTACGGCGCCGACATTGTGGTGCGTGCTTTGCTGCTGAGGGTGGTGCACGAACGATCTCTCACGCAGCCCTGATGCTGGCGAACGACGTGAAGAGCTCGCTCTTCGGAGCCGACCCGGCGCAGTCGTGGAACCTGAACAAGCTGGACACGATCCTCAACGTCATCGACCTGCCAGGCGTCACGCGGTCGATGCTCTACTTCGGCATGTGGCGCACCATGTTCGCGTTCCACACGGCACGTGTCGCGATGCGATACGATGCGAGTGTGTGGCAGCCAGTCAGCTGACGGGCTTACGCGCTCCCGCAGGAGGACATGGATCTCTACAGCATCAACTACTTGCACACGGGGAAGCCCAAGTTCTGGTACGCGGTGCCACCTCAGTCAGGTACACGATGCATGTCGACGTGTGTGTGTGTGTGAGTGTGTGTTCTGTGCTCTTCGCTTACTGCTACTGTACGTAGCTGCTCAGCTGGAGCGAGCGGCGCAGTCGATGTTCCCCGAGAAGCACCACGCTTGCAGCCAGGTTCGTTCTCATCGGAAGCGTGGGCGTTGGGTGCCGAGGCGGCGATCGTAACGCAACCCGTGCAATGCTGTGCGTGTTTGGTGCTGTTCGCGTACAGTTCATGCGCCACAAGACGTCGCTGATCGCGCCTTCTCGACTAAAGGAGTTTGGTGTCCCGTTCTACAAGGTGAGTTCTTCGGTTCTGCTGAAGGCGCTCGCGGACCAAGATCTAACCTCGAGGCAACACGCGCTCTCGCAGGCGTACCACAAGCCAGGCGAGTTTGTGATCACGTTCCCGGCCACGTACCACCAAGGGTTCAATCTCGGTGCGTGGTGTGGCGTCTGTCGATCGCAGCAGTCTGTTCGTGTTGCCGTGGGAGCGAACTCACTCTAACGAGACTGCTGCTACCGACTGTGTCACATGTGCAGGCTTCAACATCGCGGAGGCCGTGAACTTTGCGTCGCTACGGTGGATTTCGTTCGGAGTGAAAGCCAAGGTGCTCAGCAGCAGAAGAGCAGTGCTGACTGTTGTCGCGATGCTGTCTCGGGAGAGCGTCCCTCGATAGCGTCTGAGACCGACTGACTGGCACTTGCGTTCGGTCGCCCTCCAGGTGTGCAAGTGCAGTCCCGACAGCGTGCGCATCGACATGGACGCGTTCCTGACGAAGTTGTTCGACGGCAGTACGGAGAGTAGCAGGGCGTCAGCGACGCTCGGTGACAACGCGTGGGTGTTCAGCTGCGCGTGCGGGCAGTTCTACTCGAGCGAAGACCCAACCTACCGAGTCGAGGTACTTTGTCGTGCGCGGGAGCGCATCTTGACGCGATCTCACATCCAATCGCCGGGTGTCTAGGGGCAATGGTTCGAGTGCTCCAAGTGCAAGATCTGGGCTCACCTCGGATGCGTCCACCGCGACCTCGGGCACCTGAAGGTTCGTTCGAGTCTGTGGACACGAATGCGGGGATGCTAGCGCGTGGGATGTTGACACAACGGTGACTGGTGCAGGCCGAGGAACTACCTCAAGCGATCTTGTGCCACAGATGCAGTCCGCCAGACCTCGCTGCTGGAGATCCGCTCGCACAGCAGGCGAGTCGGAGGAGGACACCAAAGAAGACGAGTCGCGCAGAGACGCCGAAGAAGACGAGTCGCGCAGAGACGCCGAAGAAGACGAGTCGCGCAGAGACGCCGAAGAAGGCGGCGTCTCCGCGAGTACTGGGCAAGCGGCCCAAGTCGAGCGCCGACAGCGAGATCGACACGCCGTTGGGGGATGCGCAGCAGCTGGCGTCGCCCGCTGAACAGGCTGGCGCGACACCGCCGAAGCGCCGGAGCAGTGTCCGCAAGAGCCTCTTCGTCAAAGGCTCGACGATCTACCTGAAGGACACCGAGGTACCGAGCAGACGCGACTGTACTACTGTGTTGCTGCTGCTGCTTGGCATGATACTTATACGGTATGGCTGGCTCCGTGTGTGATCTGCAGGCGAAGGTGGCGGCAGTCGAGGGCAACTTCATCCGCGTCCACTACAAGGTACGCTTGGTGGCATTCATGATCGTCAGTATCGCCATCAATCTAACGAACGGTATCTTTGCAGGGCCAGTCCACGAACAATGACGAGTGGCTGCCGATGAACTCGCGCGACCTGCGCGATCGGATCGTGACGGTCTCGCCCCCTCGTGCTCCGGCAACTCGCGCAAAGTCCTCATCATAGGAGGATTCTCCAGTGCGCGAGCATACAAACCCTCATACACTTTACGAGCCCATGTCTCGTTCTGATAAAGTATTGTGAGAAAAAGAGATGGTGAACGAGGACGACCATGGCACCGAGGTGACGACTTCGTCGGCGCCGGCGCCAGCGCCACTGCCGCTTGGTCTCCGAGTGGGCAAAGACGTGTCGGTGGGCGAGTACGACAGCGCCACGGGGCTCACGTTCGTCACGCGGCAGCGCGGACGCCTGCACTTCCACATGGGCGTGAACGCCGTCCGCCTCGCGCGCGTCGACGGTTCTCTCGCCTCGGAGGTCGCCCCTGGAGGCTCGACGACGCCTCGCGAGACTGCCGAACATGCTGATGCGTATCACACAGCAGCAGAAGCAGAAACAGAAACAGAAGCAGCGCAACCGCAGTTCGCGGCGGATGCGCTGGTGCCACCGCTGCGCACGGGGTCATTCACGGGGCTCGCGCTGTTCGCGGAGGAGGCGTTCTACCTGGTGCAACGTGGCGCACTCGTCGTGTGGGAGCTCTCGCATCCACCGCCAACCGCAGAATATGCGGCGACGATCAGCACCAGCGACCGCCCGCTCGACGCTGCGCAGTTCGTGGCGCTGCTGCTGCGCGACGGGAGAGCATCGCTGCCGTGTCTGCACGCATACGTGGCGCTCAAGGAGAACCAGTTTTACCCTCGGCGACACATATCGAGAGCTGGAGACGCTGTCGGCGTCGCGCAGCAGCCGCAGCACTTCACTGGCGATGACAGCGGCGCGTGTCCGATCGCGTTCGACGCGTGGAAGGCCACCACGGAGACAATGTACGTCCCGAACGACGGCTGCAAGGCGACGGCAGAGCTCCCGGGTGGTCAGACGCGAGACGCGGAAGCACGTCGAGAGTCACGGAGCGAGGACGCGCGGTCGGCGAAGCGCCGCGCGAAGAAGGACGCGGGGGTGAAGAAGCGCAAGGTGAAGCGCCTGCGTCTGGCGTTTCGCGTCGTCGTGTGTCGGTACGCGGACGCAGCGCCATCGAGCGCCTGCTTGCTGCGCACAGCGGCGCTGACGCCAGAGAACTCCAATGCAGCGGGTGAAGAGAGCGCGCTTGAACCTGCGCCTGTGAAGTTCGCGGTCGTGGACCAGGATCGGAGCGTGCTCTTCTTCGAGATCGGCGCACCAGGCGAAGAGCTACAAACCACGAATCGTTAAATACTTGTATTGTTGTTTGTATGGGTGTCGGGTGGCTGGCGAGGGTGGAGAGCGCGCGCGACGCGCACGGCGAACGGACACAAAAGCGCACGCGCGGCTCTCGCAAAAAGACAAAAGGGTGGACGCGCCGAGGAGGTGGACGCGGCTGCGCACGTGAGGCGCATGGCGGGCGGGTGGGTCGCTCGGCTTGGAGGGTGGAACAGCGGAACAGACTTGGAACTTGACACTGCTGGCGACGGTGGGGGCGACGACTCTTCGATCTTTCCAGCTCCTCCACGAAGCGGCGGCGGTGGAAGACTGCAGCAGCACTGCGAAGATGCCGCTAGTCGACCGACCGACCGGATCCCTCCCTCTCTGCGAATGGCGCGCGCTGCTGGAGGGCTGCTTGGACCATGACAGGTCGACTCTGCACGAAAGCTACAGTGGGCGTCTGCTGGCGCTGCTGCTGGATGAGCCTCGTGCGCGACTGGAGACGACGACTTGGAACCGCTGAGCTTAGTTCTCCGACGACGGGCTGAAGTAGCTCGAGAGGAACTTCTCCGGGTCCAGCACGAAGTCGTCGTCCTCGCTCAGCGTAAACTCCTCCGTCTCCTCGAGCAATGCGGTCGCCGACGGCGACGTGCACCCCGAGTCGTCCGTGAACTGCACGCACTCGTCCGTGTACAGCGGCGAGAAGTGGTAGCGGCCGAGCGTCAGCGGAGACGAGTCCATCAGGTTCACCGCAGAAGCCTCCGAAGTCGCCGGCCCCGCTGCCGAAGTCGCAGCAGCAGTCTCCGTCGCCTCGGACTTCACCAGCCAGTCCTCGTCGCCGTTGGCGGTTGAGAACCAGTCGAGACACTCCTCGTCCGTCAGCTGCAGCAGGTCGTCGTTGTCCATGGACGAGATGCTCTGGTCCATGTTGCCGTCCAGGTGGAACGGGTACTCGACGATCGACTTGTCGTCCGCAAAGTCCAGGATCATGCCTTCGCCCGCGGCGTCGTCCTCGAAGTCCAGCGGGTGCGGCGGGATCTTGCCGGCGCCGCCGCGGCCAAACACCGCGCGGTGCGCGCTCTCCGAGCCGGACGACTCCGGGCTGCTGAAGCTCGCGCCGAAGAACTTGTTGCCCGACACCGGTGCCTTCTGCTTCGGGGACATGTGCTTCTCGCGCGGAAACTTCTTCTCCTTCATCATCCGCTTCGGGAGGCTCGGCAGCGCCGCCATGGCGCTCGCGTCGCCATTCGCGGCGGAGATGCTGAGGGCTGGAGAGTCTTCGTCCATGGTGAACTTGCGCTTCCGCAGCAAGCTCTTCTTCTTGCCGGGCGAGCCGGCGCGCGGGGTCGACACCGACGCGTCCGAGTACTCGATCGCATCCGACAGGTGGTGCGCAGCAGCCGCAGCTGAGGACGCCGACGCGTCCTTGTCCTTGAAGCCGTGCGGGTGCGTCGGCTGGTGCTCCCGGTCCTTCATCCTGGCTTCCTCCTTCTCCAGCTTCTGGTAGTACTTCTGCGCGTGCGTGCGGATCTGCACGACCGTACGGGTCTTGATGAGCGTCGCGATCTTCTTCCATGCGCGGTACGGGAACGTCTCGAGTCCCTGCAGGAAGAGCTGGTGCTCGGCGTCGGTCCAGCGACCCGTGTTCGCCTTCGAGCAGCCCTTGGGGGACGACGCAGCGGCCTTAGGCGTGCCGGACGCCGCGTGGGGACGCTTGCCGAGTGGAGACGCCTCCGGGGACGACGGCGCCGAGGCAGAGGAGGAGGACGACATGGAGTCAGGCGACAGCGGCGCCGCGCTGGTCTGGATCGTCGGGTGCAGCCGCAGCGGAGACACCGCGTAGCCCGGGTGCTTGGCCGCGAACAGCGGCGGCGACGTGGCTGCCACCTTGGATGACGGGTCGCGCGGCGAGCACGCGGTGGGGGCGGGGGACGACACGGACGACGACAGAACGGACTTGGCGGCAGCCGACGACGCGTCGGACGCGAGCGGCGTCATGGGCACCGCCGTGGCGGCAGCAGCC
Source organism: Globisporangium cystogenes (assembly GCA_023334215.1). Lineage (NCBI taxonomy): Eukaryota > Oomycota > Peronosporomycetes > Pythiales > Pythiaceae > Globisporangium > Globisporangium cystogenes. The sequence goes on along the minus strand of JAASGM010000006.1, from coordinate 10,521 downwards.
GCGGCGACGCTCTCGGCGGTGACCTGCAGCAGCGCGTGCTGGAGCGAGAGACTGTTGCGGCGGCTGGTGGCGGCGGCGGCCGCGGCAGCTGCGGCCGCGCGCGTGACGCTCGTGGCGCGCGAGGCTTCCGAGACCTTGAGCATCATGACGGAGTGGAGAACGGGCATCGGCGCGACCTGCGTGCTGGCGTCCATGCTGGCTGGCGATAGTGGGTGGTTTCTCTCGACGGGAGTGTGTGTTGCGGGTTGAGGGTGGTGGCAGCAGCGGAGTGGTAGTGGTGGTGCTTGCAGGCGCGTGCTGGTGTGCTGGACGCGCGCGAACTGCGAGGAAGACGACGAAGAGAGAGGAATGGAGGGGGAGGGGGGGTGGAGGAAGCGCTCTCTTGACGAGGTGGCTTGAAACGTGCAGACGATGGAGCGAGCGAGCGAGTAGGCGCTTGGTGCGCGATGCGGCCAAAACTCAAATGACCCGTCCTTTGCCGACCACTTCGCTCGCTCGCTCGCTCTCTTCACTCTCCGAGCGTCATACAAATCGAGCGTGATAAAACCTAGGGATAATGCATCCCGAAAATGCAAAAAACCAGGCCGAGGTGAGGGCTCGGGGACGGGTTGACGAATGAGCGTGCGCCAAATCGCGATTCGCCAATGGGGAAAGAGAGCGCTCGAATAGAGGCCCGACGGTACGTACGCGTGCGACGAACTTCTTCCATCTTCTGTACCAAACGGCACGGACGGATAGATGAGTCGTATAGTTTCACTTTCTTATCTGGAAATGACTTTGCGGTGCGTACAATTGGACTCTTTAGTGATCACAACTATCCGGATGAAACTCAAAAGTCGACACAATATGACTTGGCATCCCACAGATATACGAACTCCTCGTATCCGGCATTGACAAAGAATGCGTGTCAGCTCTGGTGCGCAGACAGGCCACTTGTTCTGGAACACTCTGTCGTGCTGTCGCCTTTTTGCCTTGTCATTTTGCTTGTGTTTGTGCTGCCGTCGTCGTCGCTGTCGTCCTGGCGTGTCGTGGCATGTTGCTGGCTGGGTTGAGCGAGCAAGGGCATGGTGACGTTGACGATGCTCGCTTGTGCTCAAACGCGCCATCCAGCACGACGACAGCAGCACACAGTGTTATTAACGTGCAAACCATTCATTTTGGCATCCATGTTGGCCCGTCTGGTTCAGCAACTTTCCTACTGTTCCGTGGAAGATTCCGTTTCTCAAAGCAATTGCGCGCTGCTTGAAAAGCCCGCTCATCGCACTGATCGTGAGCAAGGCTGTGAGGCTTCGACCAGCTCGTTGCGAGCAGGCAGAAGCTCGGCGACGAGGCCGCCACACACCACAACGATAGCTAGCGCCACCAGCACTGTCATTGCCACCACCGCTCCCTTGTGCTACAAGCGAGCGAGCAAAGCTTGATTTTCGCACGCGTGACGATTGTGGGCATTTTGAAGCTATTGTTGCAGCGGAGGCCGCCACTTCAACTGACGCAACGCTTCGATTTTGCACCCCACGCGCGCTGATTGGTCGGTTCGCGAGCTCGAAGCGGCGTGCTGCACCCCGATACCTAACTCCCTTTGATAACTCGAGCAGTTGCAACAAGCATGAAGTTGTTGCTACTGCTGGTGTTGCTTAGCTTTTCATAGCTCTGCTCACCGCGACTATCAGTGCGACGCCACGTTCGCTGCTGCATTACATTATGCTCGTGCTGGTGGTGGCAACGCATTTGTGTGAGTGTGGGCAACAAGCGTGTGGGCAACAAGGAGAGGACGGCAGGCCAAAGGTCGCGCCAGCGCATCTCGCGCGACTGTTCGTTTGGGTGACTTGGTGTTTGTATGCAAGGGTGGAAAAAACCGTTACACGTCGTGTTTTATTTGGCGTCACCCCTGCATCCCTGCATCCGACCTTGATTGGTCGTGGTGGTTATGATGGTGGTGCTGCTGCCAAGCGTTCTTAACACACGATAGCATCCAAGCACGAGCTGGTTGTCCAGCACATGTTATCCGTCGCGGTGGTTCGTTCACGAACTTGAACGCTGGCTGGCGCCAGCACGCTCACAGCCTTTGCAACTCAGGTTGTCCTGTTTTGGAATGCGCGCGGAACGAAACCGTTACGACAGACAGGGCGACAACCCTGAAGCGGCGCGCTTCGGAAGAAAAAAAAGTATCTTTTTGTTGACACGCATCTTGGCTCGTTGGCCACTTGTATCCAAGCTTGCACTCCACTGCTTTCCAGCTCGACCAACCACTCCCTCATTCTCCTCGCCGTGCTTCCTCACACCCGAACGCGCGCGAGTCCTTCGCGGGCCGTTCCAATGTTCCCCCCTGTTTGTGAGCTGCTCCTCCTTTCGAATGACTCACTCTTCCCACAGCCGCCCGCCCGCGTGCGTGGCGGTCGGTTGGTGATGGTAATGGATGTGACAGACAGGATGATGATCCGCCTCCGCTCCTGTGTTCCTCGTTGCGCGATTGCCCCGCGTGTGTTCCTGTCGATTGTGCGCAAGCGCGCGGCAACTCGCTGCGTGGGAATGTGCTCGCCCGTATGAAAGAGTGGTTGGCGGTGGCGGGTCGGTTGGCAATGGCGCTCGTGTCCAAGCGGGTTCGCACGAGGCTGGAGTCGGAGCACGACGCAGACTCGAGGCGCAAGGAGGATGGTGGCGATAGTGATGCATTGATTTCACACGTACTTCTCACTATGTCTGCCGCCTTCCTACTGCTCTGGCTGGACGTGCGCGATATCCCACGGCCCCAGGATCTCGCTGCACACAACCGCGAGTGTGAGCAATGATGGAGCGACGCAGCATGCACACCACAGAGCACCAGCGAGCGCGGACACGCACTTCTTGTACTCTTGCACGTGCATGAACCAGAGCGGGCACACGAGCGACAGGAACACGACGAACAGTGCGCTCACAACCGAGAGCAGGCGTGAGCTCGCCCACGTCAGGCTCGTCGACAGCACGAAGAGCGCCACCGCTGTCACCAGGTGCGCGCGCTCCGAGTTGCGCTACATAGCTCACAGAGCACAGCACAGTGTCACAGGTTCAGCGCGCGCGATATCGCAACACACACAGACAAACGCACACAAAGACGCAGCGCCCGCCGTCCGGCACGCACACGACAGTGATTGTGGGGCTCTTTGTGAGAAGAGCTCGAGTGCACGCACGACACATACCTTGACCTCTCGCTGGAAGATCGGGAAGAGCGCGAAAATCTCGATCGCGAGCAGGATGAACGCGAACACGTGCTCGTTCGACTGGAGGCGTGAGCCGAGCAGCACGGCTGTGAAGATGGCCGCGTTCAGCGATATCGTGCCGCTGAAGCTGCGGTGCACGGCAAACAAGTAGGCGCGCCGACTCGCAGAGCGTCAGCGTCAAGAAGCGACGGCGGCGAGTGCGGCCGGAAGATTCAAGAAGCACACTGCAACGCACCGGCCGATGCCCGAGTTGATGTAGTTGTAGTCGTGGCTCACGACGTGTAGGAACGCGAGAAACGACGCGAGCACCGAGATCGTGTCGTCCGCATACGACTTGGTGAGCGTGCGCAGCACTGGCGAGAGAATCGAGAGCGTCGCGCAGAAGAGCAGGCTCGAGCTCAGCGCGTCCATCGCGACTGCGCACAGAGCAACGTCTCGAGCGTCACGAAAGACAGCATGCACCGTCACAAAGAATACACGGCACGTACGCAGCTCGATGTGGAAGCAGAGGCGCAGTATCAAGTAGCCCGCGAGCGCCAGGAACACGTCGATCGCCCCGAGCTGCGCGACCGAGATGACTTCTTGGCGCACGAACTCGAACACCGTCTGCACAAGAGTGGCCCAAAAAATGAGCGAGGGTCCGATGCCGGTCACCACACAAGATGTCCGCAGCGCACGCAGCCGCCGTACAAAGAAGACGAGCACCGCGCATATCTGCTGCGTGATCGCCGCCGAGGAGCGGACCATGCCCCAGTAGTCATGCTCCTTGACGTTCGCTGCTCGCGCGCATACAATACACACGGGGAGGGGTCACCAGATGCGTGAGCGAGCGCACGCGGGCAGGGAACGCCGCGTGACGCGTGCGCACTGTTGGTCTTCATCTGCTCGAGGAAGGTGTCGTCGACATAGTTGTCGGCGAACGGCTGTGTGGTGTAGAGCACCTTTTGCCACTTGGCTGGCGGCGGCGCCAACGACACCGGGTGCTGCTGTGGTCCAGCGGTCAGCGTGCGTGAGGACGCGACAGCTGTCCCGTTCCATGCATGCACACACAGCCACACACAAGCTCGCTCTGGCATCACGCACTCGCTCTGTCATCTCTTCTTTGCAGATGTGTGACCTGACATTCTTCACTATCGCACAGTGCGTTCGAATTGACTTTACTGAGCATCCACGGTACGCTTCAAAGTGTCAAAGGTGGGTGCGGGGACCAACCGCCCTTTGGAAACGCGAGCCATACTTTTCGTCAACCATGAGCTCCCTCTAAAGTACGAGAAGAGCTTTCCGGCTTTCAAAAATAGCATAAACTCGGCGAGTCCGCAAAACGGCCATTCCAGTCCCGCTCAAAAATTCAAAGAAACCCGCATGACCGCTGAGCCAGCGGGCTGCTCTACGTGTCAAGTAGAGCGCTAGTTTCCTTACTCATGAGTTTAAGCCGAATTTATGAAGGCGTCGCTCGCTTCTTTCTCGTCTACAGATCAACTCCCACACGATCGACTGCGCTATATCACAGCGGATCTTCAAAAGTCGCGGACTGGCGGATTGGCAGATCGGCCACGAACATGAAGGTGCCACGGGTTGCGCTCGCGCTGGCTGCGGCTGCTCTCTGGCCCTTCACTTCCAGTATGGCCACTACAGTCCGCGACGATCTCGCTGTCGACATTGGCGCTGGAAACGCACTCGTCCAGAGTCCACAGCATCAGCAGCACACCCAGCGCATTCACCGTCTCCAACACAAGAGCGCGTTCCAGAGCAAAGTCGCGCTCGCGACTGGGGACGGGACCAACTGCGCGTCTGCAGACGACCCTGCAGTGGACGCAGCATGCATGACGTACGACGCCGCGGTGGCCGAGGCGTCTCGACCGGTAGCTCGGCTCCTGATCCAGAAGAGCGCCGGCGCGATCTATTGCACGGGCTGGCTGCTTGGGTGCGAGGGCCACGTGCTGTCGAGTCACCACTGCGTGACCGTGGAGGGCGAGAGCGACTCGAACGCAGTCGCGATCGAGTTCATGGCGCAAGGCGCGTCGTGCGCGCAGGCGTGTGACGCGCCGTCGCTCTGTCCCGGCCGCACGGTTGCGCTGCTCGCCGACGTCGTCGCGTTCTCGCCAGAGACGGACCTGGACTATGTGCTCCTGAAGCCGCGCCTCTCGCCAGCGCAACTGCAGGCGCTCGTGGCAGACTACGGATTCCTGAGCCTGCGAGCGGGCGGTGCTGTACCCGGCGAGGAGATCTTCATACCCCAGCACCCGTCAGGATTCGGGAAGCGCATCGCGCTCAAGCACGCTGGCAGCTACGGCAGCGTCACGTCGCTCAACGAAACGAGCTGCAACCGGCGTAGCGACAACCTCGGGTATCTCATGGGCACGCAGGGTGGCTCCTCCGGCGCGCCGGTGGTGGCGGCGGCCGACTTGAGCGTCGTCGGTATGCACTTTTGCGGAGGTTCGTGTGCATTCGACTTGATGCATCCAGTGTGTTCGTGTGGCCTCACCAGCATGCGTTGATGATCCCTACCAGGATGCCCGAACTCGGCGATTCCGTCACAGGAGATCGTGCGCAGCTTGGCCGCAGCCAACGCGCTCCCAGCATGCGCCATCTCGGAGCTGGCGTGGCCACCTGTGAGTCCGCAGGTGTGAAAGGGGTCTCGAGACAATGATGCGTGGTTCTGTGGTGCAAGTGGAGTGAATCGAGCTCTTAGCGGTGTGAGGGAAGCGTGTCATGTTCGTTCGGGGCGGGAGTACATCGCACACGACACCGTGGTGCGCATGAGCCTCAACGCCAGCGTCGCTCTAGAACTCTCGCTCGTGTGCCCAGAACTTGAACGTGCGGTCGAAGCCGCAGGACACGACGTGCGTCTCGTCCGGCGCGAAGTCCGCGCTCATGACTTTGCCGTCGTGGCCCTTGAGAGTCGACAGGAGCTTCCAGTCGCGCGTCCGCCACAACTTGATGGACGCGTCGTATGACGCGCTCAGTAGCAGCTCGCTCGAGCCCGGGGAGAACTTGACTTCGGACACGAGGCTGCTGTGCGCCGGGATCATGTACGAGCACTTGCGTTGCCTCAGATCCCAGATGCGCACGCTGCGGTCGTCGCTGCCCGACGCGAGCATGTAGCCGTTCGAAGAGAAGCTCATCGAGAGGATTTGCTTCGAGTGGCCCTGCAGCGGCAGAATCGCCTTACCCGAACGCAGATCCCACACGCGTCCGACGCCGTCCAGGTCGCCAGTCGCCGCCAACGCGCCGTCGTTCTGGAACGCGATCGCGTACACCTCCTTGTAGTGTCCTTCCTGCAGCAGCAGCTCCTGCGCCGTGGCGACGTCCCACAGCCGCCACGTGTGGTCGAAGCTCGTGGTGCCCACGTAGTCCCCCGACGGGTGGAACGCTACTTTGCCTAACCGAGCGCGGTGGCCCTTGAGCACTGCCAGCGGCTCCGCGCGCGACGCCGCCCACAGCCGCGCCGTGCTGTCCGCAGACCCGCTGCACAAGCACACGGCGTCCGACGCGTCCGACATCTCGGAGAACGCACGCGACGGATGCCACGCGACGCCAGTGATGCGGTCTTCGTGGCCGCGGAACACCTTGCTCTCGGACGCGTTGCTGGCATCCCACACCTTGACGAGTCCGCTCCAGGACCCGGTCGCCACGTGCTTGCCGTCGCTCGCGTACTGGACGGTCGAGATCGGTCGCACGTCGCCGTTCTGGCTCGACACATTGACCATCTTGTCTGCCGTCGCGTACAGCTCCGCGGCGCGGCGGTCGGCGTCGTCGGCGCCAGCGGGGCCCAGCTGCGCGTACGCTCGCTGCTCCTGCAGCCGCTCCGCGGTGCGAGTCGCCGCCATCGCGAACATCGCGGCTCGCACCCGCTTGAGCTCTTCGTTCTGGAGCGGGATGTAGAAGAGCTGCTCGTCCTGCTTCTCGTCTCCAGCTCGAGCAGGCGTCGCTGTGGCCACGGCTGCGGCTGGCACAGCGCCTGCCGACACGGAGAAGTGCGCCTCGATCGGCCGCCCGCCCTGCTGCTGGATGTCCAGCAGCACTTGGTGCACGAGCCCCGTCTCCTCCGCCTCGAGCTCCAGGCGCGACAGGATCTCGCGCAGACGCTCGCGGCGGTCGGCGGGGCGCTCACCGAAGAGCGTGATCGGCTCGCCGAGCTGGCGCAGCCGCAGCACGACCTCGTCCACGCTCGTGGGCACCGAGATGTTGCGCGCGCGCTTCTCGGCCTCCACGCGGCGCAACAGCTGCGCGTGCTTCTCCTGCGCCGCGCGGCTGCTCTCCGAGAGCTGCAGCACCTCCTTCTCGCCCGAGTCGCCCACGTTCACGTTGCCGGCGCGGATGGCGGCGTCGAGGCCGCTGGTCGCGGCTGCTGCTGCCGACGCGCTCGCGTCCCGCCGCACGCTCGCGGGCACGAGTTCGCTCGCGGCGATCGCGCCGAAGTAGATGCCCTTGCGCTCCGCCATCTCGCCACGAGCAGGGAACCAGCGGAGAGCTCAGCTCGTCGTGCAGCCTTGTGACTGGATCGATCGACACTGCCAGACAACTTTCGTGGGGTATTAGATTAGATAGTGAAAAAATCAAAGGAGTGCAATCGATGGGTTTCTTCACTATCAACCAGTGTTGGCATCACATTGAACATTGAAGAAGCGCTTGAGCGAGCCGATGGAAGCGGCAGCGGATCTGGCGGCGGCGGCTGCCACGGGCTCGAGCGCCGCGTTCCTGGGGAGCGACGAGTGGCTGCGCGCGCAGCTGGCGCGCCACGCGCTCAAAGTCAAGCAGCGCGAGCTGCGCGACGCGGACCCGACGATCATCGCGTCGTTCAACCGCGAGGAGTTCACGACGCGCGTGGACGTGCGTTCGGTTCGCTCGTCGTTTCGTGCTCGCAGCCTCTCTGACAGTGTATGTGTGTATGTATGTATGTGTGTGTGCTTGTGGACAGCAAATCCTGGACGGCGACGTGAGCGACGGCTTCGTGATCGGGCTCAAGCGCCGCCGCGAGTTCGCGCTCCAGCTCTGCGAGGATTACAAGTATTTCACGGAGGCGCAGAAGCTCGAGCTCGTGCTCGCGCTCGCCGTGGACCTGGGCATCCAGGACCTGTCGCTCATGGTCAAGACGCTGCCGTCCATCCCGCGCTCGAACCTCGTGCTCAACGTGCTGGCGGCGGCGCTCGGCTTCAGCCGCCGGAACGACCCGACGCTCTCCAAGAGCATCAAGCGCGGGCTCGTGCCGCTCACGGAGCAGTTCTTCCTCATCGTGGGCTCGATCCCGCCGGGCCCCAAGTTCCTCCTCCGGCTGCGCGTGGACCTCGGGCGGCTCGTCAAGAAGTACGAGAAGCAGCTCCCGAAGGAGAGCATGCAGGCGCTCGACTTCCTCGACATGGTCATGCGCGACCTCTTCGCGACGCAGGCCGGGATGCGCTTCCGCCGCATCGACATGGCGTCCGAGAAGCTCGTGGCGTTCGTGCTCAAGAACGAGCGCGTGCACGCGTTCCGCAGCTGGGCGGACTTGCAGCGCCGCATCGCCGGCCCGAACCGCTTCTGCTTCGGGCTCTTCCACTCCAACATGCCGAACGCGCCGCTCGTGTTCGTGCAGGTGGTCGTGGCGGACCACCTGTGCGACCGCGTGGACCCGATCCTGGACGAAGACACCGTGCTCGCGAGCAAGCCGTCGCACATCATCTTCTACGCCATCAGCAACTCGAACAGCGGACTGCGAGGCTTGAACATCGCGAGCCACCTGCTGTTCCTGACTATACAGCGCATGAGCAGCCAGTTCCCCGAGTGCCATACGTCCGCGACGCTGTCTCCTGTGCCGGGGTTCGGCGACTGGGTCCGGCGAGTGTTGAACACCGGCCAAGACGGCCGCTCGCTGTTCACGCCCGAGCAGAGCTACCGCATCCTGATCCGGTTCAGCGTCGGACCGCTTGGACTGACGAAGTGGCTGCTCAAGCGCCTGAGCTCGCCTGGGTGGCACCTCGACGAGCGGTTCGTGGAGGCGGTTCGCGACGTGCTGAAAGCGGCGTGCGCGCGCTACATCCTCTTCGAGCGCAAGGGCGACAAGATCCTGAACCCGGTCGCGAACTTCCACCTGCAGAACGGCGCGCAGGTCGAGCAGGTGAACTTCCTCGCGGACCTGTCGCCGCAGGCGCTCGCGGCGTCGTGCTCGATGATGATCAACTACCGCTACGTGATGACATCGATCGACGTGACGTCCGTGTCGTACAAGCGCAACTCGCTCGCGGCAGTCTCGCCTGCAGTCGCGCGTCTCGTGCTGCGCGAACCGAATGCGCTCGTGAGCGGTACGTCAGCAGCGCAAGTCTGCTGTGTTGGCTGTGGTGGACTTGTGATTGATCGTTTGCGTTGTGCTGAACACTTGTACTGAGGCTGTGTGCGCAGAGATCGAGAGTCTGAAGGAGAAGCGCAACATCCCGCTGTTCGCGTGCGTGTTCCAGCGCGGCGAAGCGATCTGCACGCGCGGGAAGCTGTCGACTGCGGTCTACATCATCAGGTACTGAGCGCTGACTGTGCTGCTGCTGGAGACTCGCAACAACAGCTGTCTCATGCACGCTTTGCGATTGTGTTCCGCGACGCCCGCTCCGCTGGCAGCTCTGGTCGCGTTCGTGTGCACACTGCGCACCCCTACACTCTCAGCGACGGCGGCGTGATCGGCGAGAAGGAGATCCTGAACGGCGAGCCGGTGCCGTTCACAGTGAAGGCCGAGGTTACGACGCACGTGCTGCTGTTGCCGAGCGCCGACTTGCTGTTCGTGAAGCACGAGTGCGGCAACGCAAGCAAGACGATCCGGACGTACGGCGTGAGCGTGGCGCGCGATGCCGGCACGCTCCAGCGGAGCAAGCTGTAGCGTCTGTTGGTTTGCGTCACGCAATCTGCCGAAACTCGCCCAGTGTGTCTTTGACGTCTTCCTCGGTTGTGTCGCGATGCGGACCCGCAAAAGCGACTGGCGCCGAGAAGACGACGGAATCTCTTTCGTTTGTCACGCTGACGAACGCCATCGAGTATTACTCAAAAAGTTCCAATGATTTGATAAAAATCGGATTCTAGCCAGCCCACGTGGCACTATATCTCTGTGTAAGGGAGACAAATATTTCTGTATAGAAGCAGACTGCTCCCCCCCTTCTCGCAGTGCTCAAGATCGTAAGGAAGAGTGAGAGGAGCTCCTCGCGGACACGTCGACGTCGCCGGCAGGATGCTGACCAAGTTCGAGTCCAAGAGCAACCGCGTCAAGGGGCTGGCGTTCCACGCCACGCGCCCGTGGATCCTCACGTCGCTGCACAACGGTGTGATCCAGCTCTGGGACTACCGCATGGGCACGCTGCTCGAC